>QAOC01016333.1:78853-91698 GCA_003255005.1 Begonia fuchsioides
CTAAATGGACCAAATGGTGTTCATTGGGCTGCCCGTGAAGAAGACCAAATGGTGCTTTTCCTTCCCTGTACGTTGTGACGCCCACACCAAAGTAAAAGCATCAAGAAATCAAATGAAACGAAAATGGAACATGTTTTAAGAAATGCATATTCATGTAGGCATTAAGGAATCATGTATGGTTATTTACTGAGCCTTAAGCTCATTAGATTAAGCTTTGTATTGTAGGTGATGAGATTAGTGGTGAGGAGGTTTTTCCTTATCATTGATACAACGTGGTGGAGGAGGTATAGCCGGTGCTGATGCTTGGATCGGTAAGTGACGACCGGTGGGAGATGTATTTTGATGTTTAGTGTTTTTGAAAAACGTTTTGAAATATGTAATGTTTAAAAGCGATTGACAATACATATTTATTAAGTTCGTAAATTAACCTTATGTTTTGAACGAATACAATGCTTGATTAAGAAATTTTATATGGTTAATTAGTTTTCTTATGGAATGGATTTAACTATCATTAAGTCTTCCGCTGCAGTTTTTATAAAATGTGTTAAAATAGTATTTTCTTATGCATAAAAAGCAAGTATGAAAATGGGATGTCACAACCAATGGGCTTGAATAGAGTCGTTTGACTGCATTTGAGTAGGTTTACATGATGCACAGAAAGTTTGCACAACTAACAAAAATGATTGGCTCAGTGCACAAAACGTTTGTTTGGCCTCTTAACCTACCAAAGGGGCTTGAAAGTAGTAATTTGGAAGCATTTGAGTAGCTTCAGAGAACCAGAAGAAATTTTGTAATACGTAAAAAATTTGTACACTGCTTAAACCTTCGTTCAGTCTTTTAATGTACCAAGGGGAATGATTTTAGTCATTTGACAAGGTCTAGATGACACGCAAAAAATTTGTGCGACGTACGAAAACATTGTCTAATGGCCTAAACATTTGTTTGGCATCTTAACCTATCGAGGAGCTTAAATGAAATCGTCTTTGACAGCAGTTCAATAAGTTTAGAAGATGCACGAAATAGCTTGGACGACTAAGGAAAACATTTTGCGACTACTTGAAATTTTCTTTTGGCCTCTTAACTAACCAAGGAGCTTGAATTTAGTCATTTGGCGGCATTTATATGATTTATGAAAAAATTTTGTGTACTGATCAAAATATTCATTTTGGCCACTTAACTTGGCAAGGGGCTTTGATGGATTCATTTGACATCATTTGAGTAGGTTTAGTCTATGTGCAAAAAGTTAGACAACGTACAAAAAGATTTTGTTTCTATTGCCAAAACATTTGATCGTCCTCTTAACCTAACCCAAGGGGCTTAAATGAGTCATTTGATGACATTTCAGTCGGTTTAGACAACACGCAAAAAATTTGTACGACGTAGAAAGTGTATTGTGCGCTTCTCAAAACATTTGTTCGTCCTCTCAACCTACATAGCAGCTTTATTTTAGAAATTTTGCGGTATTTGAGTGGGTTTAAAGGACATGCAGAAACTTTTTAAGAGGTTAGGTGATGTGCCTCAAGGTGCAATTACACAGTCAAGATCCAAGACTTTAACTAACAAATTTGTTCATTTTACAGCAAAGTATATAAAGCATAATATGGAGACAAACCCTTCAATTATGGACATGGAGCTTCCTAAGCATGTACTACTGTGGGACTTAGCTAAAGAAGTTACTTGAAACAGACACTCAAGAGGTTTCTAGAATCTACTTGAAGAAGCCCACAGAAATTGAATAATAAAGATGTGTCTTTAATTAGCATGTTATAATATTATTATGTAATGTTTCATTTGCTAGAGTGTAATGTTGTGTCTTTATTTACACTTATTTTTTTTGAAACGTTTTAGTTTAACAAAAATGTGTCAATTAATTCATTTACATTAAAATACAACAGAAAAGTTTATTAAAAGCAAACCCATTTAAATTATAGAACAAACTCACAATTACATTTCATGACAAAACATAAGGTTTACAAACAATTACAAACACTTATTTTACAAATACGTTTTTTTATACCAAAACACTTTCTTAAAAGCAACTTTTAAAACACATACAAGTTCATTTTACATGCCACACCACCGGTCAAATTCGGTTAACGATCCCAAGCATCTACACCAAACATACACCCTCCATTGCATCAATCTAGGAACCAGGAGTAAACTCATCACTTTCAATGTCATTACCTAAATTACAAAGCCTAATCTAATGAGTTGAAGGCTCAGTAAGTAACATACAGTGTCCTAAATATGAACTACATGACCATGCATTTTATAAAACCATGCAGTTTTCCATATAAATTTATTTAATTTCTTTTCACATATTTACTTTAGTGTGGGCAACACATTGTACATGGATGAAAGGCAGCATATTGTCCAGGACAGCGAAATTAATGAAAACCATACAGTCTACAGTATACGACAACCAAGTTCAATCCCACCTAGAAAAATAGATAATTACGTACATTATGCATTAAATATCAAAAGTATAACAAAATTGAGGTTTAGCACCGTATGGCTTCCCTCGAGGCAGCTTTACTCAATTTCACCTTCAATACTAAGTTGGGTTACATCATATAAACTATGCATGTAAAATGTTTTCGTACTTATATGAAAGCATGATGCATGAACATGGTGACATACAATTTTAGCATACCATCAAGAAATGACATTAAATTCTAATGCAGTATATCAAACAATTAATCAATATTAAACATGCACACAAACAATCCTCAAATGCCTTGAGGTCGGTGTATTGTGCGATACACCCCAAACATTTCAATATCGTGCATGAATTATAAAAGTTACATTTTAACTATAACAATTCACGTAAATCCTCAAGAACTACTCTTTGAAATGTAGACCTATTTCTAAGCCAAAGACAAGCATTGTCGACTTACCTTAGGTTCTTAGCTTAAACTTGGTCACTTTATAGCTTAGTTTCTTCTACTTGATTACTTTGTAACTCTAATACCTTAAAAGAAACTCAAATGAGAAATCTTGGAAATTCCCTATTTTTTCAGCAACATCAAACCTATGTAACTTGAGCTACACTAATCTATTTAAAGTAATTCAAGTGTCACAATCATCCTTAATATGTCTACTTTAAATCATCTTAGGTAGTCAAAGTTAATTGACCACATAAAGACCACTAAAAAATTCAAATTCTAGAACATCACATAATTGTCCAAAATTTTGCATAACTTGACATAATACATGCAAATCATGCACAATCAACCACTGAAGGCTAATACATCAACATAAATATCATTTTAGGGTGCATTAGATACCTTAGAATAGAGAACTTCAAATCCTAAACCTCTTGGTCGTGGGTTTCTCCTCTCCTTTCCTTCCTTGCTTTTAGGGTGGACTAGTTTCACTTTAGGTTCACAAAACTCTTCTCTTCCTTAACTTCTAACCAAAACTTCAACACAATTCTCAAATATAGAGAAAATACAGAGAGAGAGAGAGAAAGTATTGTCGTAGCTCAAAGATGGCTGAAGATGAAGTTTAGCTAGGGTTAAAATGAAAAGGTAAATTATGCAAGGTGGAGGTAGAAAGTAAGCATGAGGTGTCGTCAATGCATTCCACCCCTTTTACGCTGTGTTTTAATGTAAATGAATTAATTGACACATTTTTGTCAAAATAAAACGTTTAGAAAAAAAAAACAAGTGTAACGAAAGTCGGGACTTTACAAGAAGACAAAGAAACAACCCTTGGACGTTTTATTGGAGGATTGAATAGAGAAATTTATAACATAGTTGACAAGCAGCACTAAGTGGACATAGAGGAATTATTACACAAGTCTATCAAAGTCGAACCACAATTGAAATCAAAGGGAAATTCAAAGGGTGGATCTTTCTCAAACTCAAATTTGAATTCAACTTGGAGGCACGAGAAAAAAACTATAAAGTCTAAGGCAGATATAAAGGGAAAGATAATACTTCCACTACATCCCAAAAACTACAAAATTACCCAATACATACCCAAAACAAATAGAAAATCATAATGGAATTGTTCATATAAAATACTATAGCAGTTATTCTATTTGTTTTGGGTATGTATTGGGTAATTTTGTAGTTTTTGGGATGTACTGGAAGTACTTTTTTCTATAAAAGGTATGACTGAAACTACTCCAACAACTAGATCTTGAGAAACTAAATGTTTTTGTTGTCAAGGATTCGGCCACTATGCTTCTAATTGTCTAAATAAAAGAACAATGGTAATACGTGACAATGGGGATGGTGAAAGTGAGAACTCAAGTGATAGCCATATGCCCTCACTAGAAGATTGTAGAGATGTCGAGATAAAGGATCACGTGAGAGGTCAAATCTTAGTCACTAGACGTGTGCTCAATGTTCAAGCCAAGGACAATGGAGATGAAGTACAAAGAGAACACATATATTTTATACTAGATGCCACGTGAATAACAAGGTGTGTAGTTTGATAATTGATGGTGGGAGTTGAACTAATGTTGCTAGTACTTTGTTAGTGGATAAGTTTGGATTGGAACCTAGAAAGTTTTCAAATTTGTACAAGCTACAACGGTTGATCGATTGTGGTGAAGTGAAAGTTACTAAACGAGTGAAAATTGCTCTGTCCATTGGAAAATATAATGATGTGCTTTGTGATCAAGAATGAGTATAGCTTTGTTCAAGATGGTAAGACAATAATTCTTAAGCCAATTAAATTGGGGGAATCTAGTGAAGATCAAGAGAAAATTATAAGAGATTTTGATATGAGAGAAAAGCCAATATGGAGCAACAGAGTGAAAAAAGAGCGATGAGAGAAAAATAGAGCGTGAGAGAAAACAAGAAGAGAGTAGAAAAAAGGTGAAGAGAGAAACACAAGAGCTAGAGATAAAACAAGAGGAGAGTGGGAAAATGAGTGGAAGCAAGAAAAAGTAAGGTGAAAAGTGTGATGTTAGCAAGGCAACAAGTACTTGTATTCTTGTACAAGGATATTTATCTTTCTAGTAATGAGCTAACCCCTTTATTTTCAAGTGTTGTTTCTACTCTTTTAAAGGAATTTGAAGATATGTTCCCAAAAGAAGTTCGAAGTGGGTTACCTCCTTTAAGAGGAATCAAACACAAAATTGATTTTATGCCTGGTATTTCAATTCCCAAAAGACAGGTCTACAGAGCTAATCCTAAAGAAACAAATGAAATTCAAAAACAACTAGACGAGCTAGTAAAGAAGGGTTTCGTGAGAAAGAGTCTTAGACCATGCTCGATATCTGTGATTTTAGTTCCAAAGAAAGATGGGAGTTGGAAAATGCGTGTGGATTGTCTAGCTATCAACAAGATCACGATAAAGTATCGACATCCTATTCTAAGGTTAGATAACATGCTTGATGAGTTATATGGTTCATGTTTATTTTCAAAAATAGATTTAAGGAATGGATGTTACCAAATATAGATGAAAGAAGGTGATGAATCGAAAACCGCTTTTAAAATTAAGTACGGTCTCTATGAGTAGTTGGTGATGCCGTTTGGAGTATCTAATGCCTCGTGTACTTTTATGAGATTCATGAATCATGTGCTAAGAGCTTTTATCAATAACTTTATTGTTGTATACTTTGATGATACATTGATATATAGCAAAACCTTAAAATGCATATTTTGAACATTTAAATCTAGTTTTCATTGCTTTAGAAGAAAATATGCTTTATGCTAACTTGAAGATGTGCATTTTTTGCATGGATTCAGTAGTTTTTCTTGCTTTTGTGTTAGGATAAAAAAGAATTTTGATGGATCAAGAGAAGGTGAAGGCGATTCAAGAGTGGCCAAGACAAAAGAATGCAACTGAATTCAAATGGACCAAAATACATGAATAGACTTTCATCCTTCTAAAAGATAAACTTATTAGTGCATTGTTACCTGTGTTACCTAATTCCGATAAATTATTTGAAATTGAATGTGATGCGTCGGGAAAAGGTATTGGTGGTGTTTTGATGTAGGATTCCAAGCCAATTTCTTACTTTAGTGAAAAGCTTAAATGAGCTCCTTTAAATTATCCAACATGGCAACATTATTTGTGGCCAAAAGAATCTTATTCTCTTTGATTTCTATACTATCTTATCATTGGGGCTTCCTGGCAAGGAACAAGAGACTATAAACTTGAGTCCACCTAATGGGACAACTAACTTGATTCCAAATGTTAAGAGCCACAAACTTGAGTCCAAGACAAACTCATTCCCAATGACATTTATGTATCTTTCTATTTCTTCTTTTATCATTCTTTTTCATTGATTATTCATGCTCAACCAGAACATCCATTTTTATATTCTATTTTACAAGAAAACTCATACATGTAAATAGTTCGTAATATTATTGAAAACATAATCTATGAGATGCTCATGAACATGCATAATATGGATGTACCAAGTAGATCATTGTCATTGTAACATAAACATAACAATTCATCACATTATAGAAAAGGTCATCGTATTCTATTTCATTTCGTAACTTACATTAGCCTAACAACTTCACAATTGCTAAGGACATGTACTTCTTCTACTTTAACTTGAAACAAATCCTTGTGATATTAACATAATTGCAACATGTTATCTAGAAAAATGACATCTATAAATCAATCCAACTTAACACTTAAAGCAGATCCTCTAGTTAAATACAATCATTCAACATGCTCTGTCTCATCATTAAACAATTCATGTCGTAAGAAATATGTGTAACCCAAGACTTTATGATGTAGGCCCAAGGAGGCAAAACACAAATATAGCATTACTTACCTTAGGTCTTTAGTAATATTCAACACATAATTAATGCCTTTTAATACCTTCATAACCTATGAATAAAAGAATTACACAAAATATTGTTTGCTATTTTCCAGCAACTTCAAAGTATTATAACTTAATCTATACAACTTAAAATATATCTCGCACAAAGAGTCCATTGTAACGTAGTAAGAGAAATTGGCCAACATGTTAGTCTAACTTAAGTTTTTAACACAAAATCTGAAACTGAGAAGATTTAACAGTTTTTGAACGAAATTTGTATAACATGAACAATATGCACCAATTTATCTTATCTTTCATATATATTCATACCTAAGCTATTATAACATGATTATGTATCATTTATACAGATCCATCAACCATAACTTCCCATTTATCTTATCTTTCATCTTAAGGATTCCACTTGATGAGAACAACGCTTCTCCTTGAAGCATTGGAAGCCAATTTAGACTCCTTCCCAATCAATTTTAATTTTCTCTCTTTAAAACCCTTTCTCTATTTTTACTGCTTGTTTCCCTTTCTCTCTCTACAGCTAGGAAAATGGCTGATTCTCAGCCATTTCTCCCCTTTGCTAGATAGATTTTAGGATGAATTTACCTTTAAGTCTAACTTATCCTATTATTTTTACTATTTTGTCATTCTTTATCCATTTAATTTCTAAAATACATTTTTGTTGTCTTGAAAAAATAGTTAGCTTAACTAATTAATCTATATTAGTACTAAGCTAATCATTAGAATTTATTTAATTAATCATGATTAGCAAACATTAATTGTCCTACAATTATCACTAATTATGCTTTAATCACATCCAGTCATTAATAAAATTTGGACACGTGACACTTTCTTATTGCTTCTCTTCTTTAGAATATTAAATAATATTTATATCTAATATTATTATCTGATTAAGGTTTATGTAAATAATATCATAGATTAATGAAGAAATCTAAGGTGGCGGTTGCATGTTCTTAAATAATGAAGTGTAATTTCACTTACTATCATATTTATGCTAATTGTCTAATAATACTACCTTTTTCATTTTTTTCCTATTTAATAAATTATCTCAATTTATCATAAAAGTAGGTAAATTTTTTTTGGTATTAAACCTTAGCCCTAAACTTTAAGTCGTAAGATCTAAACCCTAAACTCTAAGCCCTTAGGTACAAGGCCTAAGCTCTAAGCCTGTAGTTCTAAGCCCTACGGCATAAGCAATAAGCCTTGAGACTCTATTCATTATCCCTGAGCTCTAAGCCCGAAGAACTAAAGACTATTCCCTAAGCCTTAAGCCATAAGCCGTAAACTATAATCCCTAAACCTTAAGCCCTATGCCCTAAACTCTAAGTACTTAAGATATATGCCCTAAGGCCTAAGACTTAAACCATAAGGTTTAAGCTCTAAGTCCTAAACATGAAGCCCTAAGACCCCAGACGTAAATATAAAGCCCTAAACCCCTAAGTCGTAAGCCTTAAGCTCTAAGAGATAAGGTGATGCAGATCAAGTGATGACATAAATCAATCCCAAGAAGAAAGACCAATTGCAAGGAATTGGAGGCCCAATGACAAGGTCAAGAACCAAGAAAATGCAGGAAGCGCTATCTTGTTTAGTGGAAGAAATTGAAATGAAAGAATCTATTCAACATCAGAATAAAATGCTTATTATGTTAAGTGTTGAAAAAGATATTGACATCATACAAGGTGGTCAAGCACACAAGCCTAAGAGCCCAAGCCAATAAAAGATATTGAATGGACAAAGGAAATAGGAAAGTACATGCAACATTCCTTAAATCAAACTTTTACTTGATCAGCAAGAATATATTGGAAGATTCGTCAATTTTTCCAACGTTATTTGAAAACGTTTTCTTCATCAAAGTTGTAGCTGCTTTCAAGACATTTTTGGAATGGGCTGGAACATAAAAATCGAACGTCGTTTGTTTTGAAAAATACACAACTTACCAAAACAGAAGTGCCTCAAATATTCTTTCTTTTATTTTGTTAAGTTCCCTGATTACTTTCTATTTCCTAATTTACTTGTTGTTAGTTTAAAAAGTGTGTAGCCTATTAAAAGGAATTTAAGCTATTGTAAGAGGAGACAACTTTTATGATTAATTCACCTTGAGTGTTATGGAGAGATTTTCTCTTTGGTTCTTTGCGAAAAACTCGATCTTCATCAAGTCAATTCTTGATAGATCAAATTTGATAGCTTTGTTTCTTACCGACAAGTTCGGTCTGGGTCAAGCATCTTGTTTGATAACTTAGGTTCTATCGGCAAGGTTTGATTGGGGTCAAGTTCCTCGTACATGATTCAAAGCCGATCCAGGTGTCTTTTTCCACATTGTTGAAGGGTGTCGGGTTTGATATACCTGTGGTTCTCATCATAAGGCCTAAGCTCAAATCTCAAAGCTCAAAGCCCAAAGCCCAAAGCCTTAAGACCTAGGCCGTGAGCCTTATCCCTTGAGATCTAAGTCCTAAGTCCTAAGACCTAAGCCCAAATCCCTCACCCAATGCCCCAATCACTAAGTCATAAACCTAAATCCCTAAAACCCTAAGAGGTAAGCCCTAAGCTCTTAGAGTTTACCTTAAGTTCTAAGGCCTAAACCCTAAGTGCTAAATATTAAGAAATATGCCCTAAGTGCTAAGCCTTAAGCCTTAAACCATTGGCCATAATACCTAAGTCCTTACCACTAAGCCCTAATCCCAAAGCTCGAAGTCGTGAGCCCCAAGCTTAAAGCCCAATGGCCTAATTCTTAAGCCATGATCCCAAAGCCTTCAGCCCTAAACCCGAAGCCCTAAGACCTAAGGCTTAAGCCCAAAGTACTAAGACATTAACGCTAAACCCTAAGTCGTAAGACCTAAGCCCTAACCTTCAGTGCTAAGCTTTAGCCTAAGCCCATAGCAATGGGCGCTAAGCCTTTAGTTTTACCCTCTAAGTGCTAAGACATAGACCCTAAACCCTAAGCTCTAAATGGTAAACCCCAAGCCTTAAGACGTAAACCCTACACAATAACTATTTAACCCTTATGCCTAATTCCTATGCCCTAAGTCCTAAACCACTACGTCTAAGCCCTAAGCCCAAAGTCTTAAGCGCTAAGAACTAAGTAATAAGCCTTAAGCCCTAAGATGTGAACCCTATTTTCTAAGTCCTAAGCACTAATACGTAAGACGTAAGCTCTTGGCTATAAAATCTAAGACCTAATCTCTAAGCCTTTAGCTCGAAGCCAAGCCATAAGATCAAAGATTTAAGCTCTTTGCCTTAGGCTCCAAACTCTAATCACTATGTCATATGACGTGACCCTAAAGCCATAGCCCTAAGCCCTTTTCTATAAGACCTAAGCCATAATCCTTAAGCCTTAAGCCCTAAGCACTACGCCCTAAGCCTTAGCCCTATGACCTATACCCTAAGCACTAAGTCCTAAGCCCTTAGCACTAAGCCTTAAGCCCTAAGTCCTAAGGCGTACTCCCTAAGCTTTAGCCCAAAGCCATAATCCCTCAGCCCTAAGACGTAAGACATAAACCCTAATCTCTAAGCCGTGAGCCGTGAACCGTGAGTCGTGAGCCCTTATCCCTAAGCCCTAAGCCTTAAGTTCTAAGACGTAAGCCCTAAATTATACGACCCAAGCCCTAAGCATTAAACCCTAAGACTTGAGATGTAAGTTATTAGCACTAAGCCTTAAGTCGTTAACCCAAACCTCTAAGCCCTAAGTGCTAAGCCCTAAGCCCTACGCCTTAAGCCTTAAGCCCTAAGCTCTAAGCCCTAAGTCCGAAGTCCTAAGCCATAATCCTTAAGCCCAAAGCACTAAACCCTTAGCCCAATAATCCCTAAACTCTAATCATTAAGCTTATGATGTAAGCCCTAAGCCTTTTGACCTAAGACCTAATGATGAGAACAACGAGTAACCCGAGACCCTTCAACAATGCAAAAAAATACCTAGAACACCTTTGAATCAAGTACGAGGAACTTGACCCCAATCAAACTTTGCCGACATAACCTAAGTTATCAAACAAGAAGTTTGACCCAGACCAAACTTGTCGGTAAGAATCAAAGCTATTAAAGTTGATCTATCAAGAATTAACTTCATGAAGATTGAGTTCTTTACAAAGAACCAACGAGAAAATTCTCTCCAAACACACAAGGTGGATTAATCATAAAAGTTGTGTCTTTCACAATAACTTGGATGCCTTCAAATAGGCTACATAATTTCTAAGTAAATTAGGAACTAGAAAGATATTAGGAAACTAAAACAACTTTAGAAAGATTCTCAAATCTGCCCAAAGATTTACTCGCTAGTCAAGTATAATTTGGTTTACTTGTTGGTCAAGTAAAAGTTATGTCCTTTGCCCTTTCAATATCTTGTAGTAGGCTAGGGCTATTGGGCTTGTATTCTTGACCCCCTTGCATGATATCAGTATTTTTTTCAACACATAATAAGCATTTTTTTTATGTTGAATAGATTCTTTCCTTTACATTTCCTCCACTAAACCACATAGCGCTTCATGCATTTCCTTTCTTCCATGCTTGAAAGAACAATAATTTGTAAAACCATCATGTGTAATCCTCCTATTAAATTTCCAGGGCCTTCCCAAAGGCAAATGTCTGGCATTCATCATAATCACATCACATAACACCTTATCAATGTACCCTCCAACAACAAACTCTATAGTAGCTTTCTTGGTCACCTAATGTCTTCTTTGTCATTCAACCATTTAAATAGTTATCGGGGATGGTTGGTTTTCTCCAACTCCAATTTCTCTACTAAATCTGTTGAAGCAACATTTGTACAACTCCATCAATAAATAGGAAACAAAGTTTATCCATCACCAAGCATTGACTATGAAATAAGTTTTCCCTTTACGTATGATCTCCTATGGCTTTGGAAGTTAAATCTCTCCTTATAACCAACAAGAGAGATCCTTCTTGGGTGGCATACCTCTTCCATTTCTTCCTCTTCTTCACAAATATCTTTTGGCTCTTCTTCAACCCTTTGACCTCTCGAGTATCCTCAAACATCAAGATAACTTGTTTGTAGGTTGCTTTTGTAGCAATGTGTCCAAGGCCGAGGCACTTGAAACACTTAATTTCTGGAGCCTTTGGTCTTGCAATGGCTTGACCTTCCTTCTTTTGTTCCACTCCTTTGGATGGCCAATATCTTCCAAATGGTACCTTTTCTTCAACCCTTAGTGAGAGCTTGAATGGATTGTCCAGTTTAAGAGTGAGTCGAGTACTAATTTGTTTTCCCTTTCACTTAATCTGCCTCTCTACTTTAAATGCTGATTTATTCAAAAGCTTGCAATTCCACAATATTTCCAATCTCCTTCTTGAGCCCTTTTAAAAGCCGTGCAAGAACCAACTCTTCAGGTTCTTCCAATCCATGCCTAATCTTCAAAGTTTCAAACTCATTTAGATATTCTTTAACCGTGGATGCTCCTTGCTTAAGGGTTTGTAATTTTAACATAAGTTCTTCCTGGTAATGGAGAGGTACAAACCTCTTTCTCATCAATCGCATCATCAATCTACATGTCATAGAGTTTTGATGATCCTCTTGTCTCCTTTTAGGCTTGACATTATCCCACCACAAATGTCCATAACCAAATAATTCTAAATCTACTAGCTGTATTTTTGCTTCGTCCGAATAGATATGGAATTCTAACACCTTATCTACTTTATCCAACCAATCGAGAAATACACCACCATTACTAGTGACCATAAATGGAGGTACAATAACCTTAATGTGCTTAATTTTGTATCAGAACCACGTTTATGGTTAGGAGACATCTTTTGCTCCACAGCTTTATCAAGCAAACTTCTTTCGCAAAATTGGTTGGCAAAACTCTCTCATCACAATCCTAGTAATTCCTCGTGGTCTAGGGGCTCAAGAAATTTGCCTATTTAACTATTCTATTTTTTCATGAGTCGCTAGAGGACTGTAGACAAATCATCGATCTGACCTTGTAGATTTGGCTCACCCTTTTGGCTAATATTTTCTTGTTTTCGTTGTTGGTTTCACGGGCTCGTTGGTTATT
Source organism: Begonia fuchsioides (assembly GCA_003255005.1). NCBI lineage: Eukaryota > Viridiplantae > Streptophyta > Magnoliopsida > Cucurbitales > Begoniaceae > Begonia > Begonia fuchsioides. The sequence continues at coordinate 91,622 of QAOC01016333.1, forward strand.
GGTTGTACTCATTATCATATAAAAGAGATATTTACTAAATGACATAAATTATGGAGTTTAATTTTATCATCACGATA
>QAOC01016335.1:0-57844 GCA_003255005.1 Begonia fuchsioides
AAATTTATTTATCTATTAAATAACTAGGCACAAACAATAGTTAAATATTTTAAGGGAGAGAGGGTACCACTGAGATTGTTAACGCGGTTCGGCCAACCTTGCCTACGTCCGCGCTTCAAGGTTCCTCCTTGAAGATCTTTCCGCTCTACCTCGAGCTTTACTATGATTGACTTCTGGGTGTCAATCAAACCTTACAAATGACTCTTCTTTCTGAGAAGCGTCACCCCTTTACAATTTCTCACAAATGAGAATGATCTTATATGATTTACAATGAGAATGATCTTATATGATTTGAAAAACTACTCTCTCGATCACAATGAGAATGATCTTATATGATTTACAATGAGGAGAGAGTAAGCGAAAAGCTAACTAGAAATTTTGGCAGAGTTTGGATGTGCTTTTCTCTCTCGAAAATCGGCTCTTTCTTTTGGCTTCTCGTCTCCAATTTATAGATTTCCGTCTATTAGACTTCGGAGCTGTCGACATATCTTCGGGGGCTGTCGACATAGAGATAGCTGTTAAGACTCATAAGGAAGTAGCCGTTGAAAAATTTTCCTGTCGTTGGTCTTGATCGGTCGACATGTCTTCGGAGCTGTCGACATAACTTCAGTATCTCTAAGTTCTTAGGTCGACATCTACTCTTGGCAGTCGACATGGAAAAACTCTCTGTTATTTAGCCAGTCGACATAAGTTCTTTAACTGTCGACATATCTTCAGATTTCTTCTTCCACTGGAAACTTGAACGGACGACAGATGTTCCTAACGGTCGACAGACAATTTGTCTCTGGATTACAGGCGGTCGACATAAGTTTCGTCCGGTCGACATACTATCCAATGTCTTGAACTTTAATTGTCTTCGACCGGTCGACATACTTGATAGACGGTCAACATACGACTCTTCTCTGGACTTTTAGCGGTCGACAGAACTTCTTACCTGTCAACATAAGTTGCTTCTTCGACACTTCTGTTATCCGTGCGGTCGACATATTGAGCAGTTCGGTCGACATACACTTGCTAGACTTTAATTTTATCTTTCATACATAATTATCATAGTTATCATCAAAAATAATTGATTGCCTTAAAAACCTTTTAAAGCCAACACGGAGGACGAAGACTGGCTCCTCTCGGAACCCGGAATGAGCTTATTCAGACAAGTAACCAGCCCCTAAAAATAGTGCAAAAAAATGCATTTTTTCCCTCTTTCTCTTATATGTACTCGTTGTAAAACAAGATAGGTCCGTAAAAGCACCAACCACTCTTGTTATAACTTTTTTATGTTGCAATTAAACTTTGGGGATGATTTTGAGCACGAATCCGACGTTGAAAAAAGTTTACTTGGTGAACAAGTAATCAAAATTCCTTGTTATTACCTTGTCATTCCAACTTCTTTACGTAGCGAACAAAACTTCCGATCGTTATTTTTATCTTACTTGTTTCCCCTTACACATACACTTGCCATCGGAGCACAAAGATTGGTTCCTCTCAGAACCCGGAACGGGTCCATTCAGACAAGTAACCAGCCCCTAAAATTATTGCACAAAATGTCTTTTTTTCCATCTTTCTCTTATTTGTAATAGTTGTAACACCAGATACGTGCGTAAAATCACCAACAACTCTTTTTATAACTATTTTATGTTGCAATTAAACTTTTGGTATGATTTGGAGCCCGAACCCAACGTTTAAAATAGTTTACTTGGTGACCAAGTAATCAAAATGCCTTGTTATTACCTTGTCATTCCCACGTCTTCACATAGCGACCGAAGTTTCCGATGGATATTTTTTCTTACTTGTTTCCCCTCATACATATACTTGACATTGGAGGACGAAGATTGGATCCTCTCGGAACCCATAACGGTATCATTCAGGCAAGTAACTAGCCCCTAAAACGAGTGCAAAATAATGCTTTTTTTTTCATCTTTCTCTTATTTGTACTCGTTTTCACAACAGATACACGCGTAAAAGCACCAAAAACTCTTGTTATAACTTTTTTATGTTGCAATTAAACTTTTGGGACGATTTAGAGCCCGAACTCTACGTTAAAAAAAGTTTACTTGGTGATGAAGTAATCAAAATGCCTTGTTATTACCTTGTAATTCCCACGTCTTCACATAGCGACCGAAGTTTTTGATAATTTTTTTTATTACTTGTTTCCCCTGATACATACACTTGACATCAGAGGACGGAGATTGGCTCCTCTCGGAACCCGGAACAGGTCTATTCAGACAAGTAACTAGCCCCTAAAATTAGTGCAAAAAATGCTTTTTTTTCTCTTTCTCTTATCTGTACTCGTTTTAACACCAGATACGTGCATAAAAGCACCAACCACTCTTGTTATAACTTTTTTATGTTGTAATTAAACTTTTGGGACGATTTGGAGCTCGAACCCGACGTTGAAAAAAGTTTACTTGGTGACCAAAAAATCAAAATGTCATCCTATTACCTTGTCATTCTCACGTATTCACATAGCGACCGAAGTTTCCGATGGTTATTTTTGCTTACTTTTTTCCCCTCATACATACACTTGACATCGGAGGACGAAGACTGCCTCCTCTCGGAACCCAGAATAGGTCCATTCAGACAAGTAACCAGCCCCTAAAATTATTGCAAAAAAAAGCATTTTTCCTCTTTCTCCTATCTTTACTCGTTTTAACACAAGATACGTGCGTAAAAGCACTAACCACTCTTCTTATAATTTTTTTATGTTGCAATTAAACTTTTGGGACGATTTGGAGCCCAAACCCGAAGTTGAAAAAAGTTTTCTTGGTGACCAAATAATCAAAATGCTTTGCTATTACCTTGTCATTCCCACATCTTTACATAGCGACCGAAGTTTCTGATGATTATTTTTTCTTACTTGTTTCCACTCATAAATACAATTGTCATTAGAGGACGAAGATTAGCTACTCTCAGAACCCGGAACGGGTCCATTCAGAGAAGTAACTAGCCCTTAAAATTAGTGCAAAAAAATCCCATTTTCCCTCTTTCTATTATATGTACTCGTTTTAACACAAGATACGTACGTAAAAGCACCAACCACTCTTCTTATAAATTTTTTATGTTGCAATTAAACTTTTGGGACGATTTGGAGCCCAAACCTGGAGTTGAAAACAGTTTTCTTGGTGACCAAGTAATCAAAATGCTTTGCTATTACCTTTTCATTCCCACATCTTCACATAGCGACCGAAGTTTCCGATACTTCTTTCCCCTCATACATACACTTGACATCGGAGGACGAAGATTGGATCCTCTCAGAACCCGTAATGGGTCCATTAAGACAAGTAACTAGCCCCTAAAATTAGTGCAAAAAAATGTTGTTTTTCCTCTTTCTCTTATATCTACTCGTTTTAACAACATATGCGAGCCTAAGCACCAACCACTCTTGTTATAACTTTTTTATGTTGCAATTAAGCTTTTGGGATGATTTAGAGGCTGAACCTGACGTTGAAAAAAGTTTACTTTGTGACCAAGTAATCAAAATGCCTTTCTATTACCTTGTCATTCCCACGTCTTCACATAGCGACCGAAGTTTCCGATGGTTATTTTTTCTTCTTTGTTTCCCCTCATACATACACTTGACATCAGAGGACGAATATTGGCTCCTCTCGGACCCCAGAATAGGTTCATTCAGACAAGTAACTAGCCCCTACAATTAGTGCAAATAAATGATTTTTTTCCTTTTTTTCTTATTTGTACTCGTTTTAACACAAGAAACATGCTTAAAAGCACCAACCACTCTTCTTATAAATTTTTTATGTTGCAATTAAACTTTTGGGACAATTTGGCGCCCGAACCCGACGTTGAAAATAGTTTACTTGGTGACAAAGTAATCAAAATGTCTTTCTATTACCTTGTCATTCCCATGTCTTCACATACGACCAAAGTTTCCGATAATTATTTTTTCTTACTTGTTTCCACTCATACATACACTTGACATCGGAGGACGAAGATTGGATCCTCTTGGAACCCAAAATGGGTCCATTCAGACAAGTAACTAGCCCCCAAAATTAGTGTAAAAAAATATTTTTTTCCGCTTTCTCTTATATGTACATGTTTTAACAACAAATACGCGCGTAAGAACTAACCACTCTTGTTATAACTTTTTTACGTTGCAATTAAACTTTTGAGATGATTTAGAGCCCGAACCCGACATTGAAAAAAGTTTACTTGGTGACCAAGTAATCAAAATGCCTTGCTATTACCTTGTCATCCCCACGTCTTCACATAGCGACCGAAGATTGTTAAAATTAGTGCAAAAAAATGCCTTTTTCCTCTTTCTCTTATATGTACTCGTTTTAACACAAGATATGCGTAAAAGCACCAACAACTCTTGTTATAACTTTTTTATGTTGCAATTAAACTTTTAGGACGATTTGGAGCCCGAACCTGACATTGAAAAAAGTTTACTTGGTGACAAAGTAATCAAAATGCCTTGCTATTACCTTGTCATTCCCACATCTTTACATAGCGACCGAAGTTTCTGATGGTTATTTTTTCTTACTTGTTTCCACTCGTACATACACTTGTCATCGGAGGACGAAGATTGGCTCCTCACGGAACCCGGAACGGGTCGATTCAGACAAGTAACTAGCCCCCAAAATTAGTGCAAAAAAATGTTTTTTTTCCTCTTTGTCTTATATGTACTCGTTTTAACAACAGATATGCGCGTAAGCACCAACCACTCTTGTTATAACTTTTTTATGTTGCAATTAAACTTTTGGGATGATTTAGAGCCCGAACCCGACATTGAAAAAAGTTTACTTGGCGACCAAGTAATCAAAATGCTTTACTATTACCTTGTCACTCCCACGTCTTCACATAGCGACCGAAGTTTCCGATGGTTATTTTTTCTTACTTGTTTACACTCATACATACACTTGTCATTGGAGGACGAAGATTGGCTCCTCTCGGAACCCAGAACGGTATCATTCAGGCAAGTAACTAGCCCCTAAAACTAGTGCAAAATAATGCTTTTTTTTCATCTTTCTCTTATTTGTACTCGTTTTCACAACAGATACACGCGCAAAAGCACCAAACACTCTTGTTATAACTTTTTTATGTTGCAATTAAACTTTTGGGATGATTTAGAGCCTGAACTCGACGTTGAAAAAAGTTTACTTGGTGACCAAGTAATCAAAATGCCTTGCTATTACCTTGTAATTCCCACGTCTTCACATAGCGACCGAAGTTTTCGATAATTCTTTTTCTTACTTGTTTCCCCTGATACATACAATTGACATCAGAGGACGAAGATTGGCTCCTCTCGGAACCCGGAACAGGTCTATTTAGACAAGTAACTAGCCCCTAAAATTAGTGCAAAAAATGCTTTTTTTCCTCTTTCTCTTATATGTACTCGTTTTCACAACAGATACACGCGTAAAAGCACCAAACACTCTTGTTATAACTTTTTTATGTTGCAATTAAACTTTTGGGATGATTTGGAGCCCGAACTCGACGTTGAAAAAAGTTTACTTGGTGACCAAGTAATCAAAATGCCTTGCAATTACCTTGTAATTCCCACGTCTCCACATAGCGACCGAAGTTTCAGATGGTTAGTTTTTCTTACTTGTTTCCCCTCATACATACACTTGACATCGGAGGACAAAGATTCGCTCCTCTCGGAACCTGGAACGGATCCATTCAGACAAGTAACTAGCCCCTAAAATTAGTATAAAAAAATGTTTTTTTTTTCATCTTTCTCTTATTCGTACTCAATTTAACACCAGATGCGTCCGTAAAAGCAACAACTACTCTTGTAATAAATTTTTTATGTTGCAATTAAACTTTTGGGATGATTTGAAGCCCGAACCCGACGTTGGAAAAAGTTTACTTGGTAACCAAGTAATCAAAATGCATTGCTATTCTCTTGTCATTTCCACGTCTTAACATAGCGACTGAATGTTCCGACTGTTATTTTTTCTTACTTGTTTCCCCTCATACATACACTTGACATTGAAGGATAAAGATTTGTTCCTCTCGGAACCCAGAACGGATCCATTAAGACAACTAACTAGCCCCTAAAATTAGTGCAAAAAAATGCTTTTTTTTCTCTTTCTCTTATCTGTACTTGTTTTAACACAAGATACGTGCGTAAAAGCACCAAACAACTCTTGTTATAACTTTTTTATATTGCAATTAAACTTTTGGGACGATTTGGAGCCTGAACCTAACGTTTAAAAAAGTTTACTTGGTGACCAAGCAATCAAAATGCCTTGCTATTACCTTGTCATTCCGACGTCTTAACGTAGCGACCGAAGTTTCCGATAACTATTTTTTCTTACTTGTTTCCCCTCACACATACACTTGACATTGGAGGACGAAGATTGGATCCTCTCGGAACCCGTAATGGCTCCATTCAGACAAGTAACTAGCCCCTAAAATTAGTGTAAAAAAATGTTTTTTTTCCATCTTTCACTTATTCGTTCTCAATTTAACACTAGATCCGTCCGTAAAAGCACCAACTACTCTTGTAATAAATTTTTTAAGTTGCAATTAAACTTTTGGGATGATTTGGAGACCGAACCTAATGTTGGAAAAAGTTTACTTGGTAACCAAGTAATCAAAATTCCTTGCTATTCTCTTGTCATTTCCATGTCTTAACATAGCGACTGAATGTTCTGATGATTATTGTTTCTTACTTGTTTCCCCTCATACATACACTTGACATTGGAGGATAAATATTTTCTCCTCTCGGAAACCAGACGGATCCATTAAGACAAGTAACTAGCCCCTAAAATTAGTGCAAAAAAATGCTTTTTTTTCTCTTTCTCTTATCTGTACTTGTTTTCACACAGGATACGTGCGGAAAAGCACAAACAACTCTTGTTATAACTTTTTTATATTGCAATTAAACTTTTGGGACGATTTGGAGCACGAACCCGACAATGGAAAAATTTTACTTGGTGACCAAGTAATCAAAATGCCTTGCTATTACCTTGTCATTACCACGTCTTCACATAGCGACCGAAGTTTCCGATAATTATTTTTTGTTACTTGTTTCCCCTCATACATACACTGGAGATTGGAGGACGAAGATTGGATACTCTAGGAACCCGTAATGGCTCCATTCAGACAACTAACTATCCCCTAAAATTAGTGCAAAAAAATGTTTTTTTTCCTCTTTCTCTTATATGTACTCGTTTTAACAACAGATACGCCCAAAAAGGCACCAAACACTCTTGATATAACTTGTTTATGTTGCAATTAAACTTTTGGAATGATTTGGAGCCCGAACTCGACGTTGAAAAAAGTTTACTTGGTGACCAAGTAATCAAAAAGACTTGTTATTACCTTGTCATTCTCACATCTTCACATAGCGACCGAAGTTTCCATTAATTATTTTTTCTTACTTGTTTCCCCTCATACATACACTTCACATCGGAGGACGAAGATTCAATCCTCTCGGAACCCGGAATGGGTTCATTCAGACATGTATCTTGCCCCTAAAATTAGTGCAAAAAAATGCCTTTTTCCCTCTTTTTCTTATTTGTACTCGTTTTAACACCAGATGCGTGCGTAAAAGCCCTAAAAACTCTTGTTATAAATTTTTCATGTTGCAATTAAACTTTTGGTATGATTTGAAGCCCGAACCCGACGTTGAAAAAAGTTTACTTGGTGACCAAGTAATCAAAACGCCTTGCTATTACCTTGTCATTTCCATGTCTTCACATAGCGACCGAAGTTTCCGACGGTTATTTTTTCTTACTTGTTTCCCCTCATACATACACTTGACGTCGGAGGACCAAGATTAGCTCCTCTCGGAACCTGGAATGGGTCTATTGAGACGAGTAACTAGCCCCTAAAATTAGTGCAAAAAAATGATTTTTTTCCTCTTTCTCTTATATTTACTCGTTTTAACACAAGATACGTGCGTAAAAGCACTAACAACTCTTGTTATAACTTTTTTATGTTGCAGTTAAACTCTTGGGATGATTTGGAGCCTGAACTCGATGTGGAAAAAAGTTTACCTGGTGACCAAGTAATCAAAATGCCTTGCTATTACCTTGTCATTCCCACGTCTTCACATAGCGACCGAAGTTTCCGATGGTTATTTTTTCTTACTTGTTTCCCCACAAACATTCACTTGACATCGGAGGACAAAGATTGGCTCCTCTCGAAAACCAGAACGGGTCTATTTACACAAGTAACTAGCCCCTAAAATTAGTACAAAAAATGTTTTTTTTCCTCTTTCCCTTATCTGTATTCGTTTTAACACCAGATACGTACGTAAAAGCACAAACCACCTGGTTATAGCTTTTTTATGTTGCAATTAAACCTTTGGGACTATTTGGAGCCAGAACCCGACGTTGAAAAAAGTTTACTTGGTGACCAAATAATCAAAATGACTTGCTATTACCTTGTCATTCTCACGTCTTCACATAGCGACCGATGTTTCCGATGGTTATTTTTTCCCCTCATACATACACTTCACATCGGAGGACGAAGATTGAATCCTCTTGGAACCCGGAATGGGTCCATTCAAAAAAGGAACTAGCCCCTAAAATTAGTGCAAAAAAATACTTTTTTGTTCCCTCTTTCTCTTATATGTACTCGTTTTAACACAAGATACGTGCGTCAAAGAACCAACCACTCTTGTTATAACTTTTTTATTTTGTAATTAAGCTTTTGGGACGATTTGGAACCCAAACCCAACGTCGAAAAAAGTTTACTTTGTGACCAATTAATCAAAATGACATGCTATTACCTTGTCATTCCCACATCTTCACATAGCGACCGAAGTTTCCGATGGTTATTTTTTTGTTACTTGTTTTCCGTCATACATACACTTGACATCGGAGGACGAAGATTGGATCCTCTTAAAACCCGGATCGGGTCCATTCAGACAAGTAACTAGACCCTAAATTTAGTACAAAAAAATGCATTTTTTCCCTCTTTCTCTTATCTGTACTCGTTTTAACACCAGATACGTGCGTAAAAGCACCAACTACTCTTGTTACAACTTTTTTATGTTGTAATTAAACTTTTGGGATGATTTGGAACCCGAACCCGACGTGAAAAAAAGTTTACTTGGTGACCATGTAATCAAAATGCCTTGCTATTACCTTGTCATTCCCACGTCTTCACATAGCACCAACCACTCTTGTTATAACTTTTTTATGTTGCAATTAAACTTTTGGTAGGATTTGGAGCCCGAACCTGACGTTGAAAAAAGTTTACTTGGTGATCAAGTAATCAAAATACGTTGCTATTACCTGGAAATAGCAAGGTAATAGCAAGACATTTTGATTACTTGGTCACCAAGTAAACTTTTTTTAACATCGGGTTCGTGCTCCAAATCATCCAAAAAGTTTAATTGCAACATAAAAAAGTTATAACAAGAGTGGTGGGTGCTTTTACGTGTTAGCTTTAACTATGATTAAAGTAACCATTGTATTTAATGATGAATATTAATGTGTTGTATAATTGATTAACCATTAAAGAGAAGTTGATTTGAACAATGTATATGAAATACCCTCAACAAAGGGTATCTTTTTTTCTAACAAGTCGGTCGAGTTTTTACAGAAATTGTTAAGTCTGATACAGGTTATGTCGACCGATTTTTAGTTATGTCGACTCATCCTCAAGCGGAGGATAAATTTGTGTCGACTGTTTCCCAGCTATGTCGACCTATCTTCAGGCAGCAACCTTCTTATGTCGACCGCTATGTTATATGTCGACTGATGAATTAACCAGAGAAGAATATTATGTCGACCGCTACAAGAATGTGTCGACCGCAAGATATTCAAGAAAATAAGTCTACAAGGTTCAAAAGCTTCACTTATGTCTACCGGCCAATATTGTATCGACTGCATACATGTCGAGAGGCCATATTTATGTCGACCGATAAACTATTATGTCGACTGCCAAACAATTGTGTCGACAGCAAACATGTCTAGAGGCCATATCTATGTCGACCGAAGCTCTTCCTAAAGGCAACTCACTAAAACTTATGTCGACCGATCAAAAGATGTGTCGACCGATGAAGAGCAGAAAGAAGAGATAACCACCCAACGACTATTTATGAATGTGTCTAAACGGCTATAACTATGTCGACCGTTCCCGTACTTATATTAACCGATCCAGCCTGCGCAGAACAAAATCTATAAATAGCTTGTGTGATGCCGATTGAAGTAATGATTCTTGGGAGAGCAAAAAGAAAGCCGAATTGCTGCCAATTTTTAGAGAATCATTTTATTCTCTCAATCTTTGTATTTCTATCTTGAATATTCACTTGGTGATTGAGAGAGTCGGTTAGTAACCGTTAATTTGAATATCATACTTTGTGAGCAAAATTTGTAAGAGGGGTGACGCCTCTCCTAAAGAAGAGTCGCTGTAAAGGTTTGATTGACACCCGTAAGTCAATTGAAGTGAGCTCAAAGAATTGAGCGGGAAGAATTTTCAAGGAGGTACCTTGGAGCGCGGACGTAGGCAAGGTTGGCCAAACCCCGTTAACAATCCGGTGTCAATCTCTCTCTCTAACTCTATTAAGTTGTTTATCTTTTCCGCATTAGAGTTTTTAGATTGAGTAAACCGTACGCACGAGGGTACCAATCAAGTAAAAGAAAGTAAAGTCAATTTACTAGTCCATGAGTATGAGTTATTCACCATGGATAGGGTTGAGTCTATTGGTTGTATGTACACTCGTTTTACTAACTTGATCAATAGCCTAAAGGTTCTTGGCAACATATATACAGAGGAGGAATGCGTGTGAAAAGTTCGTCGTGTTCTGCCTTCAGCTTGGCAACCAAAGATGACAGAAATTCAGGAAGCCAAGGACCTCAAAGTGCTGAAACTTGAAGAACTCATTGGATCCCTAATGACCCATGAGTTGACTTTGCAAGCCAATGAGAAGAAACAACTAAAAGAGAAAGAGATATACAAGAAGAAGGATATAGCTTTTAAAGCTTCCTCAAGCAAACAAGAAGAAACCGAAAGTGAAGAAGAAGAGGAAGAAATCGCCTTCATTACAAAGCGCTTCAACAAATTTCTTCAGAAAAGAAAAATGAAAGGAATTCGAGCAACAAGAGGCGACAAAGCAAGCAGTGACAAAAACAAGGAAGTCACTTATTTTGAATGTGGAAAGGTGGGACACTACAAGTCGGAGTGCCCTAAGATCAAGAGAGTTCCCAAGTCGTACAAGAGGAAAGCAATGAAAGCCTCTTGGGATGACTCCGGTAGCGACTCAACATCTTCCGAACTTGAAGAAGTCGCCAATATGTGCTTCATGGCTAAAGAAGATGAGGTACATCTCTCTCTTAGCGATTTAGAGTGTAATTTTGAGGAAGAAGAAGATGATCTTCTATCCAACTTTAATGCACTACTTGATGATTTTAGCATGCTTAAAACTAAATACAAGGAATTGAAAAAGGAGCATGTTAAATTACTCAAAGAACATGAAAATATTCATATCATATCTCATGAGAAGTTTCATGATGAAGTAAAAGATCTAAAGAAGAAAAACTTAGATTTAAACAATATAGTTCTCAAGTTTACAAAAACTTGAACATGCTACTAGGTAGTCAAAGAGTAACTTTCGACAAAGCTTGCTTGGGCTATGAATCACATAAGAAGAAAAAGTCCTACAAGAACCTATTTGTAAAACCAAGTGCATGCAATAGGTGTAATAGAATAGGAAATCAATCGTTTAACTGCCCTCTAAATTCAAGAGTTGGAAAGATTAAGGTAGTGGAGAAATTTCCCAAAGGAACCAATGCTAACCCTCTAGGACTCAAAATGGTTTGGGTACCTAAGAAGATGGTTTGATGTGTTGTGTAGGTGGAAGGAGGTTCCTTAAAAGATATTTGGTTCCTCGATAGTGGCTGTTCGAGGCATATGACGGGAGATCCTTCAATTTTTTCTTCAATCAAGCGTAAGAAAGGAAACGTCTCTTTCAGTGGGAATCAAAAGGGAAAAAATATTGGCATTGGAAACATTGGTAAATCTTCCTCCCCTGTTATTGAGAATGCTCTATTAGTTGATGGTTTAGAGCATAACCTTCTAAGTGTTAGTCAATTATGCGATAAAGGATATAAAGTTATCTTTGAATCTAACACTTGCTTTATTGATGATATGTCAAATGGAAAAATGCTATTCATTGGATATAGAAACGAAAATGTTTATACTATTAACTTGAATGCTGTCTTATGTGTTGATGAAAAATGTTTTTCCGCAAACTCTTCTTGTGATAGTTGGTCTTGGCATAAGAGGCTAGGACACGTAAGTATGAGTACCTTAGCTAAGATATCTAGGAAGAATCTTGTTAGAGGCCTTTCAAAGATATCCTTTGAGAAGGATAAAGTATGCGAAGCATGTCAAATGGGGAAACAAACAAAGTCTTCGTTTGCTTCAAAGTCATTTGTATCAACCACCAAACCTCTTCAACTTCTTCATATGGATCTCTTCGGTCCTTCCAAGGTAGCTGGTCTAGGTGAAAAGTATTATGCGTTTGTCATCGTTGATGATTATTCTAGATTTTCTTGGGTTTTCTTCATAAGATCAAAGGATGAAACCTTTGATATATTTTCCTCCTTTAGAAAGAAAATTCAAAATGAAAAGGAGCTTTCTATCGTGGCTATTCGTAGTGACCATGGGGGAGAGTTCAAAAATGAGAAATTTAAACTCTTTTGTGATAAACATGGAATAGATCATAATTTTTCATCCCCTAGAACTCCTCAACAAAATTGTGTTGTTGAAAGGAAAAATAGATCCTTGCAAGAGCTTGCAAGAACTATGCAAGAACTATGCAAGAGCTTGCAAGAACTATGCTCTTCCTAAGTATTTTTGGGCGGAAGCCGTTGGTACGGCATGCTATGTTCTCAATAGAGTATATATTCGCCCAATCTTAGGAAAGACTCCTTATGAGCTTTGGTCCGGAAAAACACCAAGTGTTAAATACTTTAGAGCCTTCGGATGCAAATGCTTTATTCTTAACACTAAGGACAACCTAGGAAAGTTTGACTCCAAAACGGACCTAGGAATCTTTCTAGGATACTCCTCATCTAGCAAAGCCTATTGAGTCTATAATAGGAGAACCTTAGTGGTCGAAGAGTCTATGCACGTGTCTTTCGATGAATCCCCTAAACTAATTAGCATCATAGGTAAAGATTATGTTTTGGAAAATTCCATAGACTCTTTATCTCTGAAGGATAGCGATAAAGCTTCCTTAGAAATCTTTCCTTTGGATCAACCCTCTAGTTCTACTGCTTTAGATCCAAAAGATGACAATGTGTGGAATCTTCCTAAGGAATGGAAATATGCAAGAAGTCATCATAAGGAAAATATTGTAGGTGACCCTAGCTTAGGAGTCAAAACTAGAGCCTCCCTTAGAAATATTTGTGGAAATGTAGCATTTATCTCTCAAATTGAGCCAAAAAAATTCGATGAGGCCATTGTTGATGAAAATTGGATTATGGCCATGCATGAAGAGTTAAATCAATTTGAGAGAAGTCAAGTGTGGGAGTTGGTTCCTAGACCTAAGGACCGCACCATTATTGGAACTAAATGGGTATTCAAGAATAAACAAGATGAAAATGGTGTAGTCATTAGGAACAAGGCAAGACTAGTAGCAAAAGGTTACAACCAAGAAGAAGGTATAGATTTTGAAGAAAATTTTGCACCAGTAGCTCGAATGGAATCAATCCGGATGCTTCTCGCATATTCTTGTCATAAAGACTTCATTCTCTTTCAAATGGACGTTAAGAGTGCTTTCTTAAATGGGTATATAATGGAAGAAGTGTATGTAGAACAACCATTGGGTTTTGAAATCTTTGATAAGCTAGATCATGTCTACAAACTTCACAAAGCACTCTATGGTCTTAAACAAGCTCCTCGTGCTTGGTACGAAAGGTTAAAGAATTTTCTCTTGGATAGAGAATTCAAAATGGGCAAAATAGACTCAACTCTCTTCACCAAACATTTTGGTGATGATTTGTTAATCATTCAAATCTATGTAGATGACATTATATTTGGAGCTTCCAACAAAAATCTCTGTGATAGTTTTGCTACCCTCATGCAAGATGAATTTGAAATGAGTATGATGGGGGAGCTTAAATTCTTCTTAGGACTCCAAATTAAGCAATCTTTAGATGGTACATTCATTTGTCAAGAGAAATATGTCAAGGAATTACTCAAGAAATTTGGTATGAACTCTTGCAAATCCTCTAGAACTCCTATGAGTACCACTACTAAACTAGATAAGGATGAAAATGGTAGAGAAGTTGACATTAAGAAATATCTTGGAATGATTGGCTCTCTTCTCTATTTAACCGCTAGCCGACCCGATATTCTGTTTAGTGTATGTCTATGTGCTAGATTTCAAGCCGCTCCTAAAGAATCTCACTTAAATGCCGTTAAAAGGATATTTAAGTACTTAAGTGGCACCGTTGACTTAGGCTTGTGGTATCCTAAAGGTGTCTCTTTTGACTTATTAGGATATTCGGATGCGGATTACGCAGGTAGTTTAGTTGATAGAAAAAGCACCTCCGGTACGTGTCACTTTCTAGGAGAATCTTTAGTTTCATGGTTCTCGAAGAAACAAAACTCAGTAGCCCTTTCAACCGCCGAAAGCGAATATATCGCCGCCGGTAGTTGTTGTGCTCAAATGCTTTGGATGAAGCAAACTTTAGAGGACTACAATCTCACATTCACTAAGATTCCTATCAAATGTGACAATACAAGTGCTATAAATATCTCTAAGAATCCTATTCTTCACTCTAGAACAAAGCACATAGAAATTAGATATCACTTTATCAAAGATCATGTGCAAAGAGGAGATATTATCTTAGAATTTGTAAACTCGAGTGATCAATTAGCAGACATATTTACCAAACCGTTAGATGAGAAGACCTTTTGTGGAATTAGAATTCGTCTAGGGTTGATTCGATTCAATGATGCTTAGATGCATTGTCTTCTGTCTGCTGTCTGCGGCAATGGGGGTCGACATAATGGGAAGTATGTCGACCGGACCATCGTGCCTGGTAAGGACGCGGTCGACACAAGTATTGATATGTCGACCGGTTGATCGTCTCTGTTAAGGAAGCAGTCGACATAATGGGAAGTATGTCGACCGGTTGATCGTCTCGGGTAATAGAGCGGTCGACATAACTATGAATATGTCGACCGATATGTGTCAAAACTCCCAGTTTTTAAAAGAACCCCGTCGCGCCCTAGTTTCTTTCTCTCAACCTCTCCCGCAAAAAATCCCCTCAGACGACTCCCAATCTGTTCTCCGGCGATTCCAAGCCCTCCTTCGACAATTCCAACCTCCTTTCTGATTGCTCCTCAGTCTCATCCTCTATCTTTCCTTTAATATCAATGGCATCCACTTCCAAACTCCCCATCAAGAGGAAGCGCACGGTAAAGTCAAAATCGACCGGTGAAACGTCGATTCCTCCAGCTCCGACAGTGGACAAACATCTCTTTCAAAATTTGGATGCTCAAGATAAGTATACTCAGATTCTACATGTCAAACCTCTTATATTAAGTAGAGTATTTCTACCCGATAGGATTACGGGGATTGATATCACTGAGCTTTGTGAATATCTAGGACTAAAGACGTTATTTGGACTATGGAATTCGTATCATGAGGAAGCTATACGACTTTTCTATGCAAATTTGCAAACAATTCCTCACCCGCTCACTCTCAAGAGTTTAGTCTACGGTAAACCGATTAAGATTACAAACTCTTCATTGAACTCATTATTGGGTTGTGAGGTAAATGAGTTTACGGATCGATACTACGAGCAAGGGAAGGAACCCGCTCTAGTTCGATGCTCGGATTATAAGGATTTTCTTAAATTGGTTGCTAAGGATCCAAACAACTTGCCGTACAAGCCCAAAGCTAGTGATCTCAACATAACGGCACGTTTAGTTCATCACATCACGACCTACAATCTTTTGCCTAAGGACGGGTCTAAAGATCACATTAGCCATATGGAACTATATGTTATATATATGTTCTTTACCCGACGTTGCTTTAATGTAGGATTTATCATCATGCGACGTATGATGGAAGTGCTAGACAAAGCATCCAAATCATTACAATTCAATACTTTGCTAATGGAGATTTTTGCTCAACAAGGAGTAATTTATCCCTCTCCCGCTAATCTAATCAAAGTCAGGAATCATGATATCTACTCTGATTCGACCCTCGCACGGATGGGATTAGCAAAAAATGAAGATGGAGAATGGCAATACAAGAGAATTCTGCCTCGCCGACCTCACACACCTCCAAGGTCCCCACCCCTAACGGTTGATGAAGCTCATATTCCTCCCGAGGATAGGAGACCTTGGAGAAAACGTAGCTCCTCCTCCTCGATTGAGATGCGCTTAGATATGCTCAATGGCCTAATTACGAGCCTCACGACATCAGTTGATGCTCTGCACAAAAAATTCGATGGCCTTAAGAGCCAAATTGATGCATGGGATGCATATTTTGAAGTGGAAGAAGAAGGAGAAAACTTTGATGAACCAGCTGCAGCCATTCCTAGAGTTACTACACAATTCTCTCCGGCTCCAATTGCTGAGCCAACCCCCTCACCAGGACCGGATGCTGAACCATTTATCTCTCTGGTTAGATCACATGTTCCTCAGCATACATCCACTCCCGATACGGTGCTGATTCCATTCACTTTAGACACTGATGTTCTTACCTCTCCCACTCCAGCACTGGACGTGCCTGGATCTCCATTAGCTGAATCTCCTTGGGAATAGATGCTCCGTCCCTTTTTTTGAGGACTTACGTTTTGTAGAACAATTCTTTTCATTAAGTCCTTATCTGTTTACATCTTCCTTGACTTATTCACTGGATAATTTTTTTCGATAATGACAAAGGGGGAGAAGTATCCATCCCTTATTTAGCAATGATATTTGATATGGATGTATATTTATGGGGGAGCATGCATTTACTACGGGGGAGAATTTACATAAAATTCATATAACATGGGAACTTTCTCAAATCATCTTTCAAACGGATAGTTAATCAATAATGATTTGTCATCATCAAAAAGGGGGAGATTGTTAGCTTTAACTATGATTAAAGTAACCATTGTTTTTAATGATGAATATTAATGTGTTGTATAATTGATTAACCATTAAAGAGAAGTTGATTTGAACAATGTATATGAAATACCCTCAACAAAGGGTACCTTTTTGTCTAACAAGTCGGTCGAGTTTTTGCAGAAATTGTTAAGTCTGATACAGGTTATGTCGACCGATTATTAGTTATGTCGACTCATCCTCAGGTAGAGGATAAATTTGTGTCGACCGTTTCCCAGCTATGTCGACCTATCTTCAGGCAGCAACCTTCTTATGTCGACCGCTACGTTATATGTTGACTGATGAGTTAACCAGAGAAGAATATTATGTCGACCGCTACAAGAATGTGTCGACCGCAAGATATTCAAGACAAGAAGTCTACAAGGTTCAAAAGCTTCACTTATGTCGACTGGCCAATATTGTGTCGACTGCATACATGTCAAGAGGCCATATTTATGTCGACCGATAAACTATTATGTCGACTGCATACATGTCCAGAGGCCATATTTATGTCGACTGCCAAACAATTGTGTCGACAACATACATGTCCAGAGGCCATATCTATGTCGACCGAAGCTCTTCCCAACGGCAACTCACTAAAACTTATGTCGACCGATCAAAAGATGTGTCGACCGATCAAGAGCAGAAAGAAGAGATAACCACCCAACGGCTATTTATGAATGTGTCTAAACGGCTATAACTATGTTGATCGTTCTCGTACTTATATCGACCAATCCAGCCTGCACAGAACGAAATCTATAAATAGCTGGTGTGATGCCGATTGAAGTAACGATTCTTGAGAGAGCAAAAAGAAAGCCGAATTGCTGCCAATTTTTAGAGAATCATTTCATTCTCTCAATCTTTGTATTTCTATCTTGAATATTCACTTGGTGGTTGAGAGAGTCGGTTAGTAACCGTTAATTTGAATATCATACTTTCTGAGCAAAATTTGTAAAATGGGTGACGCCTCTCCTAAAGAAGAGTCGCTGTAAAGGTTTGATTGACACCCGTAAGTCAATCGGAGTGAGCTCAAAGAATTGAGCAGGAAGAAACTTCAAGGAGGTACCTTGGAGCGAGGACGTATGCAAGGTTGGCAGAACTGCGTTAACAATCCAGTGTCAATCTCTCTCTCTCTAACTCTATTAAGTTGTTTATCTTTTCCGCATTAGAGTTTTTAGATTGAGTAAACCGTACGCACGTATCTGTTGTTAAAATGAGTACAAATAAGAGAAATAGAAAAAAGACATTTTTTGCACTACATTTAGGGGTTGGTTACTTGTCGGAATGGACCAATTTTGAGTTCCGAAAGGAGCCAATCTTCGTCCTCCAATGTCAAGTGTATGTATGAGGGGAAACAAGTAAGAAACAATAACCATTGGAAACTTCGGTCGCTATGTGAAGACGTGGGAATGACAAGGTAATAGCAAGGCATTTTGATTACTCAAGTAAAATTTTTTCAACGTTGGATTCGTGATACAAATCATCCCAAAAGTTTAATTGCAATATAAAAAAGTTATAACAATAGTGGTTGATCCTTTTACGCACGTATCTTGTGTTAAACTGAGTACAGATAAGAGAAAGAGGAAAAAAAAGAATTTTTTTGCTTTAATTTTAGGGGCTAGTCACTTGTCTGAATGGACCCATTCCGGGTTTTGAGAGGAGCCAATCTTTGTCCTCCGATGTCAAGTTTATGTATGAGGGGAAACAAGTAAGAAAAAATAACCATCGGAAACTTCGGTCACTATGTGAAGACGTTAGAATGACAAGTTAATAGCTAGACATTTTGATTACTTGGTCACCAAGTAAACTTTTTTCAACATCAGGTTTGGGCTCCAAATCGTCTAAAAAGTTTAATTGCAACATAAAAAAGTTATAACAAAAGTGGTTGGTGCTTTTACGCACGTATCTGGTGTTAAAACGAATACAAATAAGAGAGAAAGGGAAAAAATGTATTTTTTTGCATAAGAGGAAACAAGTAAGATAAAAGAACCATCGAAAACTTTGGTCGCTATGTCAAGACGTGGGAATGACAACGTAGTAGCAAGGCATTTTGATTACTTGCTCACCAAGTAAACTTGTTTCAACGTCGGGTTCGAGCTCGAAATCATCCCAAAAGTTTAATTGCAACATAAAAAAGTTATAACAAAAGTGGTTGGTGCTTTTACGCACGTATCGTGTGTTAAACTGAGTACAGATAAGAGAAAATAAAAAATAACCATCTGAAACTTCGGTCGCTATGTGAAGACATGGAAATGACAAGGTAATAGCAAGGCATTTTGATTACTCGGTCACCAAGTAAACTTTTTTCAACGTCGGGTTCAGGCTCCAAATTATCCCAAAAGTTTAATTGCAACATAAAAAATTTATAACAAGCGGTGTTGGTGCTTTTACGCACGTATCTTTTGTTAAAACAAATACAGATATGAAAAAGAGGAAAAAAAAATTGCACTAATTTTAGGGACTAGTTACTTGTCTTAATGGACCCGTTCCGGGTTCCGAGAGGAGCCAATATTGATCCTCCGATGTCAACTGTATGTATAAGGGGAAACAAGTAAGAAAAAATAACCATCGGAACCTTCGGTCGCTATGTGAACACTTGGGAATGCCAAGGTAATAACAATGCATTTTGATTACTTGGTCACCAAGTAAACTCTTTTCAACGTCGGGTTCGGGCTTCAAATCGTCCCAAAAGTTTATTTGCAACATAAAAAAGTTATAACAAGAGTGGTTGGTGCTTTTACGCGCGCATCTGGTGTTAAAACAAGTACAGATAAGAGATAGAGGAAAAAAACTACTTTTTTGCACTAATTTTAAGGGCTAGTTACTTGTCTGAATCGACCCGTTGCGGGTTCCAAGAGGAGCCAATCTTCGTCCACCGATGTCAAGTGTATGTATGAGGGGAAACAAGTAAGAAAAAATATCCATCGGAAACTTCGGTCGCTATGTGAAGACGTGGGAATGACAAGATAATAGCAAGGCATTTTGATTACTTGGTCACCAAGTAAACTTTTTTCAACGTTGTGTTCGGGCTCCAAATCGTTCCAAAAGTTTAATTGCAACATAAAAAATTTATAACAAGAATGGTTGGTGCTTTTACGCACGTATCTGGTTTTAAAATTAGTACATATAAGAGAAAGAGGGAAAAATGCATTTTTTTGCACTAATTTTAGGGGCTGGTTACTCATCTGAATGGAGCCGTTCCGGGTTCTGAGAGGAGCCAATCTTTATCCTCCAATGTCAAGTTTATGTATGAGGGGAAACAAGTAATAAAAAATAACCATCGGAAACTTCGGTCGCTATGTGAAGACGTTGCAATGGCAAGGTAATAGCAAGGCATTTTGATTACTTGGTCACCAAGTAAAATTTTTTCAACGTCGGGTTCAGGCTTCAAATTATCCCAAAAGTTTAATTGCAACATAAAAAATTTATAACAAGATGTGTTAGTGCTTTTACGCACGTATCTTGTGTTAAAACGAATACAGATATAATAAAGAGGCATTTTGATTACTCAAGTAAACTTTTTTGAATGTCAAGTTTGTGCTCCAAATCATCCCAAAAGTTTAATTGACACATAAAAAAGTTATAATAAGAGTGGTTTGTGCTTTTACGTACGTATCTGGTGTTAAAACGAGTATAGATAAAAGAAAGAGGGAAAAAATATCATTTTTATGCACTAATTTTAGGGGCTAGTTACTTGTCTGAATTGACTCGTTTCGGGTTCCGAGAGGAGCCAATCTTCGTCTTTTGATGTGAAGTATATGTATGAGAGGAAACAAGTAAAAAAAATAACTATTGGAAACTTCAGTCGCTATGTGAAGACCTGGGAATGACAAGGTAATAGCAAGGCATTTTGATTACTTGGTCACCAAGTAAACTTTTTTCAATGTCAGTTTCGGGATCCAAATTGTCCAAAAAATTTAATTGCGACATAAAAAAGTTATAAGAAGAGTGGTTTGTGTTTTTACGCACGTATCTGGTGTTAAAACGAGTACAAATAAGAGAAAGATGGAAAAAATAGCATTTTTTTGCACTAATTTTAGGGGCTAGTTACTTGTCTGAATGGACTCATTCCGGGTTCCGAGAGGAGCCAATCTTCGTCTTTTGATGTGACGTATATGTATGAGAGGAAACAAGTAAAAAAAAACCATTGGAAACTTCGGTCGCTATGTGAAGACGTGGTAATGACAAGGTAATAGCAAGGCATTTTCATTACTTGGTCACCAAGTAAACTTTTTTCAACGTCGGGTTCAGGCTCCAAATTATACCAAAAGTTTAATTGCAACATAAAAAATTTATAACAAGAGGTGTTGGTGCTTTTATGCATTTATCTGGTGTTAAAACAAGTACAGATAAGAGATAGAGGAAAAAAACCACTTTTTGCCACTAATTTTAAGGGCTAGTTACTTGTCTGAATGGACTCGTTCCGGGTTCCAAAAGGAGCCAATCTTCGTCCTCCGATGTCAAGTGTATGTGT
Source organism: Begonia fuchsioides (assembly GCA_003255005.1). Lineage (NCBI taxonomy): Eukaryota > Viridiplantae > Streptophyta > Magnoliopsida > Cucurbitales > Begoniaceae > Begonia > Begonia fuchsioides. The sequence continues at coordinate 21,506 of QAOC01016335.1, forward strand.
GAGGGAAAACAAGTCAGAAAAAATAACCATCGATATCTTCAGTCGATATCTGAAGACGTTTGAATGACAAGGTAATAGCAAGGCATTTTGATTACTTGGTCATCAAGTAAACTTTTTTGAACGTCGGGTTCGGGCTCCAAATCTTCCAAAAAGTTTAATTGCAACATAAAAAAGTTATAACAAGAGTGGTTGGTGCTTCTGCACACGTATCTTGTGTTAAAACGAGTATAGAGAAGAGAAAGAGGGAAAAATGCACTTTTTTGCACTAATTTTAGGGGCTGGTTACTCGTCTGAATGGATCCGTTTCGGATTCTGAGAGAAGCCAATCTTCATCCTCCAAAGTCAAGTGTATGTATGAGGGGAAACAAGTAATAAAAAATAACCATCGGAAACTTCGGTCGCTATGTGAAGACGTGGGAATGACAAGCTAATAGCAAGGCATTTTCATTACTTGGTCACCAAGTAAACTTTTTTCAACGTCGGGTTCAGGCTCCAAATTATCCCAAAAGTTTAATTGCAACATAAAAAATTTATAACAAGAGGTGTTGGTGCTTTTATGCATTTATCTGGTGTTAAAACAAGTACATATAAGAGATAGAGGAAAAAAACCACTTTTTGCCACTAATTTTAAGGGCTAGTTACTTGTCTGAATGGACTCATTCCGGGATCCAAAAGGAGCCAATCTTCGTCCTCCGATGTCAAGTGTATGTATGAGGGAAAACAAGTCAGAAAAAATAACCATCGATATCTTCAGTCGATATCTGAAGACGTTGGAATGACAAGGTAATAGCATGGCATTTTGATTACTTGGTCATCAAGTAAACTTTTTTGAACGTCGGGTTCGGGCTCCAAATCTTCCCAAAAGTTTAATTACAACATAAAAAAGTTATAACAAGAGTGGTTGGTGCTTCTGCGCACGTATCTTGTGTTAAAACGAGCATAGAGAAGAGAAAGAGGGAAAATTGCATTTTTTTGCACTAATTTTAGGGGCTGGTTACTCGTCTGAATGGATCCGTTTCGGATTCTGAGAGAAGCCAATCTTCATCCTCCAATGTCAAGTGTATGTATGAGGGGAAACAAGTAAGAAAAAATAACAATCGTAAACTTCGGTCGATATGCGAAGACGTGGGAATGATGAGGTAATATTAATGCATTTTTACTACTTGGTTACCAAGTAAACTTTTTTCAACGTCGGGTTCGGGATCCAAATAGTCTCAAAAGTTTAATTACAACATAGAAAAGTTATAACAAGAGTGGTTGGTGCTTTTACGAACGTATCTTGTGTTAAACCGAGTACAGATTAGAGAAAGAGGGAAAAAAACCAATTTTTTGCACTAATTTTAAGGCCTAGTTACTTGTCTGAATGGACCCGTTCCGGGTTCAGAGAGGAGCCAATCTTCGTCATCCGATGTCAAGTGTATGTATGAGGGGAAACAAGTAAGAAAAAATAACCATCGAAAACTTCGGTCGCTATGTGAAGACGTGGGAATGACAAGGTAATAGCAAGTCATTTTGATTACTTGGTCAACAAGTAAACGTTTTCCAATGCGAATTCGGGCTTTAAATCGTTCCAAAAGTTTAATTGCAACATAAAAAATTTATAGCAAGAGTGGTTGGTGCTTTTACGCACGTATCTGGTTTTAAAATGAGTACATATAAGAGAAAGAGGAAAAAATGCATTTTTTGCACTAATTTTAGGGGCTGGTTACTCGTTTGAATGGACCAGTTCCGGGTTCTGAGAGGAGCCAATCTTCGTCTTTTGATGTGAGGTGTTTGTATGAGGGGAATCAAGTAAGAAAAAATAACCATCGGAAACTTTGGTCGCTATGTGAAGACGTGGGAATGACAAGGCAATAGCAAGACATTTTGATTACTTGATCACCAAGTAAACTTTTTTCAACGTCGGGTTCAGGCTCTAAATTATCCCAAAAGTTTAATTGCAACAAAAAAGATTTATAACAAAAGGTGTTGCTGCTTTTACGAACGTATCTTGTGTGAAAACGAATACAGATATGATAAAGACGAAAAAAAAATTAATTTTTGCACTAATTTTAGGGGCTAGTTACTTGTCTTAATGAACCCATTCCGGGTTCCGAGACGAGCCAATATTGGTCCTCTTATGTCAAGTGTATGTATGAGGCGAAACAAGTAAGAAAAAATAACCATCGGAAACTTCGGTCTTTATGTGAAGACGTGGGAATTACAAGGTAATTGCAAGGCATTTTGATTACTTGGTCACCAAGTAAACTTTTTTCAACGTCGAGTTCGGGCTCCAAATCATCCCAAAAGTTTAATTGCAACATAAAAAAGTTATAACAAGAGTTTTTGGTGCTTTTACGCGTGTATCTGTTGTGAAAACGAGTACATATAAGAGAAAGAGGAAAAAAAGCTTTTTTTGCACTAATTTTAGGGGCTGGTTACTCGTCTGAATGGACCCGTTCCAGGTTCTGAGAGGAGCCAATCTTCGTCCTCCGATGTCAAGTGTATGTATGAGGGGAAACAAGTAAGAAAAAATAACCATCGGAAACTTCGGTCGCTATGTGAAGACTTGGGAATGACAAGGTAATAGCAAGGCATTTTGATTACTTGGTCACCAAGTAAAAATTTTTGAACGTCGGTTTTGGGCTCCAAATCATCCTAAAAGTTTAGTTGCAACATAAAAAAATTTATTACAAGAATTATTGGTGATTTTACGCACGTATGTGGTGTTAAAACGAGTACATATAAGAGTAGAAGGGAAAAAAACATTTTTTTGCACTAATTTTAGGGGCTGGTTACTTATCTGAATGGACCTTGTCCGGGTTCCGAGAGGAGCCAATCTTCGTCCTCTCATGCCAAGTGTATGTATGAGTGGAAACAAGTAAGAAAAAATAACCATCGAAAACTTCGGTTGCTATGTGAAGACGTGGGAATGACAAGGTAATAGCAAGACATTTTGATTACTTGATCACTAAGTAAACTTTTTTCAACGTCAGGTTCAGGATCAAAATCATCCCAAAAGTTAATTGAAACATAAAAAATTTATAACAAGAGTGGTTGGTGTTGTTACGCACGTATCTTGTGTTAAAAAGAGTACATGTAAGAGAAAAAAGGAAAAAAAAAGCATTTTTTGCACTAATTTTATTGGCTAGTTACTCGTCTGAATGGACCCGTTCCGTGTTCCAAAAGGAGCCAATCTTCGTCCTCTGATGTCAAGTGTATGTAGGAGGGGGAAAAAGTAAGAAAAAATAAACATCGAAAACTTCGGTCGATATGTGAAGACGTTGGAATGAAAAGGTAAGAGCAAGGCATTTTGATTACTTGGTCATGAAGTAAACTTTTTTGAACATCAGGTTCGAGCTCCAAATCGTCCCAAAAGTTTAATTGCAACATAAAAAGGTTATAACAAGAGTGGTTGGTTCTTTTACGCACGTATCTGGTGTTAAAATAAGTACATATAAGAGATAGAGGAAAAAATGCATTTTTTTGCACTAATTTTAGGGGCTGGTTACTTGTTTCAATGGACCCATTCTAGGTTCTGAGAGGAGCCAATCTTCGTCATCCGATGTCAAGTGTATGTATTAGGGGAAGCTAGTAAGAAAAAATAACCATCGCAAACTTCGGTCGCTAGGTGAAGACGTGGGAATGACAAGGTAATAGCAAGGCATTTTGATTACTTGGTCACCAAGTAAACTTTTTTCAATTTTGGATTCGGGATCCGAATCATCCCTAAAGTTTAACTGCAACATAAAAAATTTATAACAAGAGTGGTTGGTGCTTTTACACATGTATCTGGTGTCAAAATGAGTACGTATAAGAGAAAGAGGGAAAAAAGGCATTTTTTTATGCACTAAATTTAGGGGCTGGTTACTTGTCTGAAAGGACCCATTCTGGGTTCCGAGACGAGCCAATCTTCGTCCTCCGATGCCAAGTTTATGTATGAGGGGAAACAAGTAAGAAAAAATAACCATTGTAAACTTCGGTCGCTATGTGAAGACGTGGGAATGACAAGGTAATAGCAAGGCATTTTGATTACTTAGTCACCAAGTAAACTTTTGTCAACATCGGGTTCATGCTCCAAATCGTCTCAAAAGTTTAATTGCAACATAAAAAGGTTATCACAAGAGTGGTTGATGCTTTTACACTCGTTTCTGGTGTTCAAATGAGTACGTATAAGAGAAAGAGGAAAAAAAGGCATTTTTTTGGACTAATTTTAGGGGCTAGTTACTTGTCTAAATGGACCCGTTCCGAGTTCCGAGAGGAGCCAATCTTCGTCCTCCAATGTCAAGTATATGTATGAGGTGAAACAAGTAAGAAAAAAAACCATCGGAAATTTCAGTCGCTATGTGAAGGCGTGGGAATGACAAGGTAATAGCAGGGCATTTTGATTACTTGGTCACCAAGTAAACTTTTTTCAACGTCGGGTTCGTGCTCCAAATCATCTCCAAAAGTTTAATTGCAACATTAAAAAGTTAGAACAAGAGTGGTTAGTGCTTTTACGCATGTATTTTGTGTTGAAACGAGTACATATAAGAGAAAGAGGGAAAAATGCATTGTTTTACACTAATTTTAGAGGCTAGTTACTTGTCTGAATGGACACGTTTCGCGTTCCGAGAGGAGCCAATCTTCATCCTCCGATGTCAAGTGTATGTATGAGAGGAAACAAGTAAGAAAAAATAACCATCGGAAAATTCGGTCGATATCTGAAGACTTTGGAATGATAAGGTAATAGAAAGGCATTTTGATTACTTGGTTACTAAGTAATCTTTTTTCAACGTCGGGTTCGGGCTCCAAATCGTCCCAAAAGTGTAATTGCATAATAAAAAAGTTATAACAAGAGTGGTTGAAATTAAACTTTTTTATATGTACTCGTTTTAACAATAGATACGTTCGTAAAAGCACCAACCACTCTTGATATAACTTTTTTATGTTGCAATTAAACTTTTGGGACGTTTTGGAGCCCGAACCCGACGTTGAAAAAAGTTTACTTGGTTACCAAGTAATCAAAATTCCTTGCTATTACCTTGTCATTCCCACATCTTCACATAGCAACCGAAGTTTCCGGTGGTTATTTTTTCTTACTTGTTTCCCCTCATAAATACACTTGACATCGGAGGACGAACATTGGCTCCTCTCGGAACACGGAACCACTCTATTCAGCTTAGTAACTAGCCCCTAAAATTAGTGGAAAAAAATGATTTTTTTTTTCTTCTTTCTCTTATCTGTACTCGTTTTAACACAAGATACGTTCGTAAAAGCACCAACAACTCTTGTTATAACTATTTTATGTTGCAATTAAACTTTGGGGACGATTTGGAGCACGAACCCGACGTTTAAAAAGGTTTACTTGGTGACCAAGTAATCAAAATGCCTTGCTATTACCTTGTCATTCCCACGTCTTCACATAGCGACCAAAGTTTCCGATGGATGTTTTTTCTTACTTGTTTCCGCTCATAAATACACTTGACATCGGAGGACAAAGATTGGCTCCTCTCGGAATACGGAACCGGTCTATTCAGCTTAGTAACTAGCCCCTAAAATTAGTGCAAAAAAATGATTTTTTTTCGTCTTTCTCTTATCTGTACTCGTTTTAACACAAGATACGTTGGTAAAAGCAGCAACAACGCTTGTTATAACTTTTTTATGAAGCAATTGAACTTTTGGGATGATTTAAAGCCCGAACCCGTCATTGAAAAAAGTTTACTTGGTGACCAAGTAATCAAAATGCCTTGCTATTACCTTGTCATTCCCACGTCCTCACATAGAGACCGTTTCAGACAGTAACTAGCCCCTAAAATTAGTGCAAACAAATATCTTTTTTTCCCTCTTTCTCTTATTTGTACTCGTTTTAACAAAAGATACGTTCGTAAAAGCACCAACCACTCTTTTTATAACTTTTTTATGTTGCAATTAAACTTTTGGGACGATTTGGAGCCCGAACCCGACAATGAAAAAAGTTTACTTGGTGACTAAGTAATCAACATGCCTTGCTATTACCTTGTCGATGGTTATTTTTTTCGATGGTTATTTTTTCTTACTTGTTTCCCGTCATACATACACTTGACATCGGAGGACGAAGATTGGCTCCTCTCGGAACCCAGAACGTGTCCATTCAGACAAGTAACAAGCCCCTAAAATTACTGCAAAAAATGCTTTTTTTTTCTTCTTTCTCTTATCTGTACTCGTTTTAACACTAGATACGTGAGTAAAAACACCATCCACTCTTGTTATAACTTTTTTATTGTTGCAATTAAACTTTTGGGATGATTTGGAGCCGGAACCCGACGTTGAAAAAAGTTTACTTGGTGACCAAGTAATCAAAATGCCTTGTTATTACCTTATCATTCCCACTTCTTCACATAGCGACCGAAGTTTCCGATGGTCATTTTTTCTTGCTTGTTTCCCTCATACATACACTTGACATCGGAGGACAAAGATTGGCTCCTCTCGGAACCAGGAACTGGACCATTTAGACAAGTAACAAGCCGCAAAAATTACTGCAAAAAATGCTTTTTTATGCCCTCTTTCTCTTATTTGCACTCGTTTTAACACAAGATACGTGCGTAAAAGCACCAACCACTTTTGTTACAACTTTTTTATGTTGCAATTAAACTTTTGGGATGATTTAGAGCACTAACCGATGTTGAAAAAAGTTTACTTGATGGCCAAGTAATCAAAATGTCTTGTTATTACCTTGACATCCCCACGTCTTCACATAGCGACCGAAGTTTCCGATGGTCATTTATTCTTACTTGTTTCCCGTCATACATACACTTGACATCAAAGGATGAAGATTGGCTCCCCTCAGAACCCGGAACGGGTCAATTCAGACAAGTAACAAGCCCCTAAAATTACTACAAAAATGCTTTTTTTTTCTTCTTTCTCTTATCTGTACTCGTTTTAACACAAGATACGTGCGTAAAAGCACCAACCACTTTTGTTATAACTTTTTTTTGTTGCAATTAAACTTTTGGGATGATTTAGAGCCCTAACCGACGTTGAAAAAAGTTTACTTGGTGACGAAGTAATCAAAATGCCTTGCTATTACCTTGTCATTCCCACGTCTTCACATAGCGACCGAAGTTTCAGATGGTTATTTTTTCTTACTTGTATTCCCTCATACATACACTTGACATCGGAGGATGAAGGTTGGCTCCTCTCGGCGGACGAAGGTTGGCTCCTATTGGAACCCTGAATGAGTCCATTCAGACAAGTAACAAGCCCCAAAAATTAGTGCAAAAAATGCTGTTTTTTTTCTTCTTTGAATCTGTACTCGTTTTAACACAAGATACGTGCGTAAAAGCACCAACCACTCTTGTTATAACTTTTTTATGTTGTAATTAAAATTTTAAGACGATTTGGAACCCGAATCCAAAACATACTTTTTTATGACAACTAACAAGCCCATAAAATTAGTGCAAAACATACTTTTTTTATTTCTTTTTCTTATCTGTACTCGTTTTAAAACAAGATACATGCGAAAAAGCACTAACCACTCTTGTTATAACTTTTTTATGTTGCAATTAAACTTTTGGGACGATTTGGAGCCTGAACCCGACGTTGAAAAAAGTTTACTTGGTGACCAAGTAATCAAATTGCCTTGCTATGACCTTGTCATTCCCACGTCTTCACATAGCGACCGAAGTTTCTGATGGTTATTTTTTTCTTACTTGTATCCCCTCATAGATACACTTGACATTGGAGGACGAAGATTGGCTCCTCTCGGAACCCGGAATGCGTTCAATCATACAATTAACCAGCCCCTAAAATTAGTGCAAAAAAATGTCGTTTTTCCCTCTTTCTCTTATACGTACTAATTTTAACACCAGATACTTTCGTAAAAGCACCAACCACTTTGTTATAACTTTTTTATGTTGCAATTAAACTTTGGTGACGATTTGTAGCACGAACCTGACGTTGAAAAAAGTTTACTTTGTCACCAAGTAAACAAAATGCCTTGCTATTACCTTGTCATTCCCACGTCTCCACATAGCGAACAAAGTTTTTGATGGTTATTTTTTCTTACTTGTTTCCCCTCATAAATAAACTTGACATCAGAGGACCAAGATTGGCTCCTCTCAGAACCCGGAACGGGTCCATTCTGATAACTAGCAAGCCCGTAAAGTTAGTGCAATACAAACTTTTTTTTTCTTCTTTCTCTTATCTGTACTTGTTTTAACACAAGATACGTGCGTAAAAGCACCAACCATTCGTGTTATAACTTTTTTATGTTGCAATTAAACTTTCGGGATGATTTGGAGCCCGAACTCGACGTTGAAAAAAGTTTACTTGGTGACCAAGTAATCAAAATGCCTTGCTATTACCTTGTCATTCCCACGTCTTTACGTAGCGACCAAAGTTTCTGATGGCTATTTTTTCTTACTTGTTTCCCCTGATACATACACTTATCATTGGAGGATGAAGATTGGATTCTCTCGAAACACAGAACGGGTCCATTAAAACAAGTAACTAGCCCCTAAAATTAGTGCTATGTCTTTTTTCCCTCTTTCTCCTATCTGTAATCGTTTTAACACCAGAGCGACCGTAAAAGCACCAACTACTCTTGTTATAACTTTTTCATGTTGTAATTAAACTTTTGGGAATATTTGGAGCACGAACTCGATGTTGAAAAAGGTTTACTTGGTGACCAAATAATCAAAATGCCTTGTTATTTCGTTGTCATTCCCACATCTTCACATAGCGATCAAAGTTTACAATGGTTATTTTTTCTTTTTTTGTTTCTCCTCATACATACACTTGTCATCAGAGGACAAAGATTGGAACCTCTCGAAACACGGAACGGGTCCATTAACACAAGTAACTATCCCCTAAAATTAGTACAAAAAAAGTCTTTCTTTCCGTTTTTCTCTTATCTGTACTCGTTTTAACACCAGAGCGAGCGTAAAAGCACCAACCCTCTTGTTATAACTGTTTTATGTTGCAATTAAACTTTTGGGACGATTTGGAGGACGATCTCGATGTTGGAAAAAGTTTACTTGGTGACCAGGTAATCAAAATGCCTTGTTATTACCTTATCATTCCGACCTCTTCACATAGCGATCGAAGTTTACAATGGTTATTTTTTCTTACATGTTTTCCCTCATACATACACTTCACATCTGAGGACCAACATTGGCTCCTATCGAAACCCAGAACGGGTCCATTCAGACAAGTAACAAGCCCCTAAAATTAGTGCAAAACATGCTTTTTTTTCTTCTTTCTCTTATCTGTACTCGTTTTAACACAAGAGACGTGCGTAAAAGCACCAACCACTCTGGTTATAAATTTTTTATATTGCAATTAAACTTTTCGGATGATTTGTAGCACGAACCCGTTGTTGAAAAAAGTTCACTTGGTGACTAAGTAATGAAAATGCCTTGCTATTACCTATTCATTCTCACGTCTTCACATAGAGACCGAAGTTTCCGATGGTTATTTTTTCTTACTTGTTTCCCCTCATACATATACATGCCAATGGAAGACGAAGATTTGCTCCTCTCAGAACCCGGAATGGGTTCATTCAGACAAGTGACCAGCCCCTAAAATTAGTGCAAAAAAATGCATTTTTTCACTCTTTCTCTTAGTTTAACTCTTTTTAGGACGATTTGGAGCCCGAACCCAACGTTTAAAAAAGTTTACTTGGAGACCAAGTAATCAAAATGCCTTGCTATCACCTTGTCATTCCCACGTCTTCACACAGCGAACGAAGTTTGCGATGGTTATTTTTTTTTACTTGTTTCCGCTCATACATACACTTGCCATCAGAGAACGAAGATTGCCTCCTCTCGGTACCCAGAATGGGTCCATTCAGACGAGTAACCAGCCCCTAAAATTAGTACAAAAAATGTATTTTTTCCCTCTTTCTCTTATATGTACTCGTTTTAACACAAGATACGTGTGTAAAAACACCAACCACTTTTGTTATAACTTTTTTATGTTGCAATTAAACTTTGGGGAAGATTTGGAGCCCGAACTCGATCTTGAAAAAAGTTTACTTGGTGACCAAGTAATCAAAATCCCTTGCTATTACCTGGTTATTCCCACGTCTTAACATAGCGACCAAAGTTTCCAATGGTTATTTTTTCTTACTTGTTTCCCCTTATACATACACTTGACATTGGAGGACGAAGATTGGCTCCTCTCCGAACCGGGAACGGGTCCATTCAGACGAGTAACAAGCACCTAAAATTAGTATAAAAAAATGCATTTTTTCCTCTTTCTCTTATATGTACTCGTTTTAAAATAAGATACGTGCGTAAAAGCACCAACCACTCTTGTTATTAATTTTTATGTTGTAATTAAACTTTTGAGACAATTTTGAGCCCGAACCCGACGTTGAAAAAAGTTTACTTGGTGAACAAGGAATTACCTAGTCATTCTCGCGTCTTCACATAGCGACCGATGTTTTTGATGGTTATTTTTTCTTATTTGTTTCCCCTCATACATACACTTGACATCGGACGACGAAGATTTCCTCCTCTCGGAACCCACATAGATTCCATTAGGATAAGTAAGTAGCCCCTAAAATTAGTGAAAAAAATGTTTTTTTTCCATCTTTCTCCTATTTGTACTCGTTTTAACACCAGATGCTTGCGTAAAAGCACCAACAACTCTTGCAACTTTTTAATGTTGTAATTAAACTTTTGGGACGATTTGGACACCGAACCCGACGTTGAAAAAAGTTTACTTGGTGACCAAGTAATCGAAATGCTTTGTTATTACCTTGTAATTCCTACTTGTTTCCGATGGTTATTTTTTCTTACTTGTTTCCCCTCATACATACACTTGACATCGGAAGACTAAGATTGGCTCCCGTCGGAACACGGAACGGGTCCATTCAGACAAGTAACTAGCCAATAAAATTAGTGATAAAACATGCTTTTTTTCCCTCTTTCTCTTATCTGTACTTGTTTTAACACAAGATACGTGCGTAAAAGCACCAACCACTCTTGTTATAACTTTTTTATTGTTGCAACTAAACTTTTGGGATGATTTGGAGCCTGAACCCGACGTTGAAAAAAGTTTACTTGGTGACCAAGTAATCAAATTGCCTTGCTATGACCTTGTCATTCCCACGTCTTCACATAGCGACCGAAGTTTCTGATGGTTATTTTTTTCTTACTTGTATCCCCTCATAGATACACTTGACATTGGAGGACGAAGATTGGCTCCTCTTGGAACGCGGAATGCGTTCACTCATACAATTAACCAGCCCCTAAAATTAGTGCAAAAAGTTGCCTTTTTTGCTCTTTCTTTTATTTTTTACTCGTTTTAACACTAGATACTTGCGTAAAAGCACTACCCACTTTGGTTATAACTTTTTTATGTTGCAATTAAACTTTTGGGAAGATTTAGAGACCTAACCTGACGTTGAAAAAAGTTTACTTGGTGACCAAGTAATCAAAATGCCTTGCTATTACCTTGTCATTCCCACGTCTTCACAAAGCTATCGAAGTTTCCGATGGTTATTTTTTCTTACTTTTTTCCCCGCATAGATACACTTGACATTGGAGGACGAAGATTAGCTCCTCTTGGAACCCGGAACGGGTCCATTAAGACAATTAACTAACCCCTAAAATTAGTGCAAAAAAATGCATTTTTTCCCTCTTTCTTTTATCTCTAGTCGTTTTAACACAAGATACGTGCGTAAAAGCAGGAACCACTCTTGTTATAACTTTTTTATGTTGCAATTAAACTTTTGGGACAATTTAGAGCGCTAACCCAACGTTGAAAAAAGTTTACTTGGTGACCAAGTAATCGAAATGCCTTGCTATTACCTTGTCATTCTCACGTCTTCACATAGCGACTGAAGTTTTCGATGGTTGTTTTTTGCTTACTTGTTTCCCGTCATACATAAACTTGACATCGGAGGACGAAGATTGACTCCTATCGGCACCTGGAACGTTTCCATTTAGACAAGTAACAATCCCCTAAAATTAGTGCAAAAAATACTTTTTTTTCTTCTTTCTCTTATCTATACTCGTTTTAACACAAAATACGTGCGTAAAAGCACAAACCACTCTTGTTATAACTTTTTTATGTTGCAATTAAATTTTGGGACAATTTGGAGCTCGAACCCGACATTGAAAAAGTTTACTTAGTGACCAAGTAATCAAAATGTCTTGCTATTAGCTTGTCATTCCCACCTCTTCACATAGCGACCGAAGTGTCCCATGGTTATTTTTTCTTACTTGTTTCCCCTCATACATACACTTGTCATCGGAGGACGAAGATTGGCTCCTCTCAGAACCCGGAACGAGTCCATTCAGACGAGTAATTAGCCCCTGAAATTAGTGCAAAAAAATGTCTTTTTTCCCACTTTCTCTTATACGTACTCAATTTAACACAAGATGCGTGCGTAAAAGCACCAACCACTTTTGGCTCCTATCGGCACCTGGAACGTGTCCATTCAGACAAGTAACAATCCCCTAAAATTGGTGCAAAAAATGCTTTTTTTTCTTCTTTCTCTTATCTGTACTCGTTTTAACACAAAATACGTGCGTAAAAGCACAAACTACTCTTGTTATAACTTTTTTATGTTGTAATTAAATTTTGGGACGATTTGGAGCTCCAACCCGACGTTGAAAATTGTTTACTTAATGACCAAGTAATCAAAATGCCTTGCTATTACCTTGTCATTCCCACCTCTTTACATAGCGACCGAAGTTTCTGATGGTTATTTTTTCTTACTTGTTTCCCCTCATACATACACTTGACATCGGAGGACGAAGATTGGCTCCTCTAGGAACCCGGAACGGGTCAATTCAGACGAGTAATTAGCCCCTAAAATTAGTGCAAAAATGTCTTTTTCCTCTCTTTCTCTTATACGTACTCATTTTAACACCAGATACATGCAAAAAAGCACCAACCACTCTTGTTATAACTTTTTTATGTTGCAATTGAACTTTGGGGACGATTTGGAGCATGAACCCGACGTTGAAAAAAGTTTATTTGGTGACCAAGTAATCAAAATGTCTTGCTATTACCTTGTCATTCCCACGTCTTCACATAGCGACCGAAGATTCTGATGGTTATTTTTTCTTACTTGTTTCCTCTGATACATACACTTGACATCGAAGGACGAAGATTGGCTCCTCTCGGAACCTGGAACGGGTCCTTCCACACAAGTAATTAGACCCTAAAATTAGTGCAAAAAATGCATTTTTTCCCTCTTTCATTTATACGTACTCAATTTAACACCAGATACACGCGTGAAAGCACCAACCACTCTTGTTTTAACTTTTTTATGTTGTAATTAAACTTCGGGGATGATTTGGAGCACGAACCCAACGTTGAAAAAAGTTTACTAGGTGACCAAGTAATCAAAATGCCTTGCTATTACCTTGTCCTTCCCACGTGTTCACATAACGACCGAAGTTTCCGATGGTTATTTTTTCTTACTTGTATCCCCTCACACATACACTTGACATCAAAGGACGACAATTGGCTCCTTTTGGAACACGGAAACTGGGAGAGCACCGGTCAACATATTATCGACCGGTCGACATATTATCGACCGGTCAACATATTACATTGTCGTTCCCACCTCTTCACATAGCGACCAAAGTTTACGATTGTTATTTTTTCTTACTTGTTTCCCTCATACATACACTTGACATCGGAGGAAGAAGATTGGCTCCTCTCAGAACCTGGAAAGGCTCCATTCAGACGAGTAACTAGACCCTAAAATTAGTGAAAAAAAATTCTTTTTTTTCCTCTTTCTCTTATCTGTACTCGTTTTAACACAAGATACGTGCATAAAAGCACCAACCACTGTTCTTATATATTTTTTATGTTGCAATTAAACTTTTCGGATGATTTGAAGCCCGAACCCGACGTTGAAAAAAGTTTACTTGGTGACCAAGTAATCAAAATGCCTTGTTATTACCTTGTCATTCCCACGTCTTCTAAGAGCGACCGAAGTTTCCGATAGTTATTTTTTCTTACTTGTTTCACCTCATACATACACTTGACATCGAAGAACGAAGATTGGCTCCTTTCAGAACACGGAACGGGTCTATTCAGACAAGTAACTAGCCCCTAAAATTAGTGCAAAAAAATGCCTTTTTTCCCAGTTTCTCTTATATGTACTCGTTTTAACACCAGATACGTGCGTTAGAGCACCAACAACTTTTGGGACAATTTTGAGCCCGAACCCGACGTTGAAATTTTGATTACTTGGTGACCAAGTAATCAAAATGCCTTGCTATTACCTTGTCATTCCCACCTCTTCACATAGCGACCGAAGTTTCCGATGGTTAATTTTTCTTACTTGTTTCCCCTTATACATACACTTCACACCGGAGGACAAAGCTTGGCTCTTCTCGGAACCTGGAATGAGTCCATTCAGAAAATTAACCAGCCCCTGAAATTAGTACAAAAAAATGCCTTTTTCCCTCTTTCTCTTATATGTACTAATTTTAACACCAGATACGTGCGTAAAAGCACCAACCACTCTTGTTATAACTTTTTTATGTTGCAATTAAACTTTGGGGACGGTTTGGAGCTTGAACCCGACGTTGAAAAAAGATTACTTGGTGACCAAGTAATCAAAATGCCTTGTTATTACATTGTCATTCCCATGCCTTCATATAGCGACCGAAGTTTCCGATGGTTATTTTTTCTTACTTGTTACCCCTCATACACTTGACATCGGAGGATGAAGATTGGCTCCTCTCGGAAACAGAAACGGTTCCATTAGGACAAGTAACTAGCCCCTAAATTAGTGCAAAAAATGGATTTTTCCCTCTTTCTCTTATTTGTACTCGTTTTAACACCAGATGCGTGCGTAAAAGCCCCAACCACTATTGTTATAACTTTTTATGTTGCAAGTAAACTTTGGGGACGATTTGGAGCAACAACCCGACGTTAAAAAAAGTTTACTTGGTGACCAAGTAATCAAAATGCCTTGCTATTACCTTGTCATTCCCACCTCTTGACATAGAGACCGAAGTCTCCGATAGTTATTTTTTCTTACTTGTTTCCCCTCATACATACACTTGTCATCGGAGGAGGAAGATTGGATCCTCTCGAAACACGGAACGGGTCCATTAAGACAAGTAACTAGCCCCTAAAATTAGTGCAAAAAAATGTCTTTTTTCCCTCTTTCTCTTATATGTACTCTTTTTGACACTAGATTCCTGAGTAAAAGCACCAACCACTCTTGTAATAACTTTTTTATGTCGCAATTAAACTTTTGAGACTATTTGGAGCCTGAACCCGACGTTGAAAAAAGTTTACATGGTGACCAAGTAATCAAAATGCCTTGCTATTACCTTATCATTCCAACATCTTCACATAGCGACCGAAGTCTCCGATGGTTATTTTTTCTTACTTGTTTCCTTTCATACATACACTTGACATCGAAGGACGAAGATTGGCTAATCTCAGAACCCGGAACGGGTCCATTTTGACAAGTAACTAGCGCCTAAAATTAGTGCAAAAATATGCCTAATTTCCCTCTTTCTCTTATATGTACTCGTTTTAACACAAGATACGTCCGTAAAAGCACCAACCACTCTTGCTATATTTTTTTATGTTGCAATTAAACTTTGGGGATGATTTGGAGCCTGAACCCGACGTTGAAAAAAGTTTACTTGGTGACCAAGTAATCAAAATGCCTTGCTATTACCTTGTCATTCTCAGGTGTTCACATAGCGACCGAAGTTTCCGATGGTTATTTTTTCTTACTTGTTTCCCCTCATACATACACTTGACATTGGAGGATGAAGATTGGATCCTCTCGGATCTCGGAACTGGTCCATTTAGACAAGTAACCAGCCCCTAAAATTAGTTCGAAAAAATGCTTTTTTTTCTTTTTTTCTCTTATATGTAATTGTTTTAACACCAGATACGTGCGTAAAAGCCCCAACCACTCTTGTTATAACTTTTTTATATTGCAATTAAACTTTTGGGACGATTTGGAGCCCGAACCTGATGTTGAAAAAAGTTTACTTGGTGAGCAAGTAATCAAAATACCTTGTTATTTCCTTGTCATTCCCACGTCTCCACATAGCGACCGAAGTTTACGATGGTTATTTTTTCTTACTTGTTTCCCCTCATACATACACGTGACATCGAAGGACCAAGATTGGCTCCTATCACAACCTGAAACGGATCCATTCACACAAGTAACAAGCCCCTAAAATTAATGCGAAAAAATGCTTTTTTTCCCTCTTTCTCTTATCTGTACTCGTCTTACAATAGATACGTGCGTAAAAGCACCAACCACTCTTGTTATAACTTTTTTATCTTGCAATTAACTTTTGGGACGATTTAGAGGCCGAACCCGATGTTGGAAAAAGTTTACTTGGTGACCAAGTAATTAAAATGCCTTGCTATATCCTTGTCATTTCCACGTCTTCACATGGCGACCGAAGTTTCCGATGGTATTTTTTCTTACTTGTTCCCCTCATACATACACTTGACATCAGAGGAAAAAGATTGGCTCCTCTCGGAACCCGGAATGGGTCCATTCAGACAAGTAACCAGCCCTAAAATTAGTGCTAAAAAATGCCTTTTTTCCTTGTTTCTCTTATATGTACTCGTTTTAACACCAGATACGTCCGTAAAAGCACCAACCACTCTTGCTATAACTTTTTTATGTTGCAATTAAACTTTGGGGATGATTTGGAGCCCGAACCCGACGTTGAAAAAACTTTACTTGGTGACCAAGTAATCAAAATGCCTTGCTATTACCTTGTCATTCTCACGTCTTCACATAGCGACCGAAGTTTCCGATGGTTATTTTTTCTTACTTGTTTCCCCTCATACATACACTTGACATCGGAACTCAGAACGGGTCAATTTAGACTAGTAACTAGCCCCTAAAATTAGTGCGAAAAAATGCTTTTTTTCCTTTTTTCTCTTATATGTACTCGTTTAAACCCAAGATACGTGAGTAAAAGCACCAACCACTCTTGTTATAACTTTTTTATATTGCAATTAAACTTTTGGGATGATTTGGAGCCCTAACCTAATGTTGAAAACAGTTTACTTGGTAACCAATTAATCAAAATACCTTGTTATTTCGTTGTCATTCCCACGTCTTCACATAGCGACCGAAGTTTTCGATGGTTATTTTTTCTTTCTTGTTTCCCCTCATATATACACTTGACATCGAAGGACGAAGATTGGCTAGCCCGGAACCCGGAACGGGTCCATTCAGACGTGTTAGTAGGCCGGAAAATTTTTGCAAACAAATGTCTTTTTTTCCTCTTTCTCTTATTTGTACTCGTTTTAACACTAGATGCGTGCGTAAAAGCACCAACCACTCTTGTTATAACTTTTTCATGTTGCAATTAAACTTTTGAGATGATTTAGAGCCCGAACCCGATGTTTAAAAAAGTTTACTTAATGACGAAGTAATCAAAATGCCTTGCTATTACCTTGTCATTCGCACGACTTCACATAGCGACCGAAGTTTCCGATGGTTATTTTTTCTTACTTGTTTCCACTCATACATACACTTGACATCGGAGGACGAAGATTGGCTCCTCTTGGAACCCAAAACAGGTTCATTCAGACAAGTAACTAGCCCCTAAAATTAGTTCAAAAAAATGCCTTTTTTTCCTCTTTCTCTTATTTGTACTCGTTTTAACACCTTATGCGTGCGTAAAAGTACCAACAACTCTTATTATAAATTGTTTGTGTTGAAATTAAACTTTTGGGTGGATTTAGAGCCCGAACCCGACGTTGAAAAAAGTTTACTTGGTGACCAAGTAATCAAAATGCCTTGCTATTACCTTGTCATTCCCATGTGTTCACATAGCGACCGAAGTTTCCGATGGTTATTTTTTCTTATTTGTTTCCCCTCACACATACACTTGACATCGGATGATGAAGATTGGCTCCTCTTGGAACCCAAAACGGGTTCATTCAGACAAGTAACTAGCCCCTAAAAATAGTTCAAAAAAATGTCTTTTGTCCCTCTTTCTCTTATTTGTACTCGTTTTAACACCTTATGCGTGCGTAAAAGAACCAAAAACACTTGTTATAAATTTTTTGTGTTGCAATTAAACTTTTGGGTGGATTTAGAGCCCGAACCCGACGTTGAAAAAAGTTTACTTGGTGACCAAGTAATCAAAATGCCTTGCTATTACCTTGTCATTCCCACCTCTTCACATAGCGACCGAAGTTTCCGATGGTTAATTTTTCTTACTTGTTTCCCCTTATACATACACTTCACACAGGAGGACAAAGCTTGGCTCTTCTCGGAACCTGGAATGAGTCCATTCAGAAAATTAACCAGCCCCTGAAATTAGTACAAAAAAATGCCTTTTTCCCTCTTTCTCTTATATGTACTAATTTTAACACCAGATACGTGCGTAAAAGCACCAACCACTCTTGTTATAACTTTTTTATGTTGCAATTAAACTTTGGGGACGATTTGGAGCTTGAACCCGACGTTGAAAAAAGATTACTTGGTGACCAAGTAATCAAAATGCCTTGTTATTACATTGTCATTCCCATGCCTTCATATAGCGACCGAAGTTTCCGATGGTTATTTTTTCTTACTTGTTACCCCTCATACACTTGACATCGGAGGATGAAGATTGGCTCCTCTCGGAAATAGAAACGGTTCCATTAGGACAAGTAACTAGCCCCTAAATTAGTGCAAAAAATGGATTTTTCCCTCTTTCTCTTATTTGTACTCGTTTTAACACCAGATGCGTGCGTAAAAGCCCCAACCACTATTGTTATAACTTTTTATGTTGCAAGTAAACTTTGGGGACGATTTGGAGCAACAACCCGACGTTAAAAAAAGTTTACTTGGTGACCAACTAATCAAAATGCCTTGCTATTACCTTGTCATTCACACATCTTCACATAGCGACCGAAGTCTCCGATGGTTATTTTTTCTTACTTGTTTCCCCTCATACATACACTTGTCACCGGAGGACGGAGATTGGATTCTCTCAAAATACGGAACGGGTCAATTAAGACAAGTAACTAGCCCCTAAAATTAGTGCAAAAAAATGTTTGTTTTCCCTCTTTCTCTTATCTGTACTCTTTTTGACACCGTATGCATGAGTGAAAGCACCAACCACTCTTGTAATAACTTTCTTATGTCGTAATTAAACTTTTGGGACGATTTGGAGCACGAACCCGATGTTGAAAAAAGTTTACTTGGTGACCAAGTAATCAAAATGCCTTGCTATTACCTTATCATTCCCACATCTTCACATAGCGACCGAAGTCTCTGATGGTTATTTTTTCTTACTTGTTTCCCCTCATACATACACTTGTCATCGGAGGACGGAGATTGGATTCTCTCAAAATACGGAACGGGTCCATTAAGACAAGTAACTAGCCCCTAAAATTAGTGCAAAAAAATGTTTGTTTTCCCTCTTTCTCTTATCTGTACTCTTTTTGACACCGTATGCATGAGTAAAAGCACCAACCACTCTTGTAATAACTTTCTTATGTCGCAATTAAACTTTTGGGACGATTTGGAGCACGAACCAGATGTTGAAAAAAGTTTACTTGGTGACCAAGTAATCAAAATGCCTTGCTATTACCTTGTCATTCCCACCTCTTCACATAGCAACTGAAGTCTCCGATGGTTATTTTTTCTTACTTGTTTCCCCTCATACATACACTTGTCATCGGAGGACGGAGATTGGATCCTGTCGAAATACGAAATGGGTCCATTAAGACAAGTAACTAGCCCCTAAAATTAGTGCAAAAAAATGTTTTTTTTCCCTCTTTCTCTTATCTGTACTCTTTTTGACACCGTATGCATGAGTAAAAGTACCAACCACTCTTGTTATAACTTTCTTATGTCGCAATTAAACTTTTGGGGCGATTTGGAGCACGAATCCGATGTTGAAAAAATTTTACTTGGTGACCAAGTAATCAAAATGCCTTGCTATTACCTTGTCATTCCCACCTCTTCGCATAGCGAACGAAGTTTCCGATGGTTATTTTTTCTTACTTATTTCCCCTTATACATTTACTTGACATAGGAAGAAGAATGGATCTGTAACGACCGATTTCCGTGCCGCTTCTTTCTGCTTTACCTTACTTACTTACTTACTTTACTTTACTTTACTTTACTTTACTTAGCTTATTTGGAGGCAGCCCGAGGACCGGTCCGTTACTACATTCTTACTTACTTACTTACTTACTTACTTACTTAGGTGGAACACTCATTACTTTAAAAATTTCTGAAAAAAACTCTCTTTAGCTTGTAAAATAGCTTAAAAGGAAAACGTCCACTTGAAAAACATACATTCTTGTAAAGCTATGATTTCAGTTCCACCTTTATCAAAAATACATAAGCATTCAATAACTTAAAATGTACAGCGGAAGACAATTACTTTAACTTAATAATACATTTATTTTAAAAGCTTTGAACTCCATCACACGAAAATAAGTGTATACATATCATTACATCTTCAAAACGTTCAAAACTTTCAAAACACTTTATATTCTAACTGTAACGACCCTCATTTTATGTTAAGAATTTATGAATTTAATGTTTTATGTTTAAGGAATGAGATGTACTAAGAAAAGATGAATATGGAGACGAATTGGAAACAATTTTGGTGTTTACCTAATTCTGAGGTTTTATGGTCATTACATGGAGTAGTTTTTGTGTTTAAATCATAACATGCCTTATAAGAGCATAAATGGCAAAGTATTACTCTACAAAGTTGTAGTAGACGTCAAGATAAGAAGATTTATAGGTAGATAATTCTTATTAAACTTTCTAAGAGAAAGTTATGTTTATTTGAAGTTGGTGAAGCAAAACCATACTATAGAATTATGGATTTTGAACGATGTTTGGTACTTCGTATTTTTGATTATGTTAAACTCAGAATTTAAAGTTTATGTCTTCTAAAAAGTTGAACTAGATTCAATAAAAAAAATAATGGCGTTTGAATTATAGAAATCCAAATTTTATAACAAAAGTTATAAAATTTTTAAGTGACAAGTGTAACTACGAACAGTACCCCGGTCGACACAATTTGCAGTTTGTCGACATAGAATAGCTTTCGGGAGTTTATTCGGTCGACCGCATGGTCAAGCGGTCAACACCTTCAAGTTTGGTCGACACAATAGACGAGCGGTCGACGTAGCATAACTTTTGGGAATTCATTATGTCGACATAAGTCGACTTATGTCGACATAAGTTGGAAAAGTCAGCAAAATCAGCAGAATTTTGATTGGTGGACATAAAAGGAATATTAATTTTATTTAATAAAGAGGCTTTAAGTGGGTCTTGGCTGGAATTTTCCCCTCCCAACCACGATCTCCTTCCCCTTTTTCTCCCTAGGGTTCGTGCTCCAAATCAAAGGAGGGTGAGATTGAGATAGAGAAGAAGTTTTGTGAGGAAAAGGGTGAAAAAGTGAGTGACTTCAAGAGAGGTGAAGTGAAGAGCTTTGATATTTCGTGGAGGCTGAAGCTCAAGGTATTTTCATATCCTTTAAAGTTCTTGTAGGTTCAATAATGATAAAAAGATGATGTTGGTTGAATTAGTAGATAAAAAATGAAGGAGTATGTGTCAAGTGTTTCGAAATTAGTTATTTATGTACAGGGTTAGGGTTTTTGGATATTCGGTCAATTATTTTTACGAATCTGAGTTTATGTCCTTCACAATAGTTATATTAAACCTTTAGACTAATCTATAGCCGTTGGAATCAATTGATTCGGAGTTATGTAGGAAAAGATATGAACGTCGTAAGTTGGTAGACGAAAACTGGGAGAGCACCGGTCGACACATGATCGACCGGTTGACACAAAATAACTCTCTGTAATTGGTTCGGTCGACCGCATGAATAAGCAGTCGACATATTATGCTAAGTTAGGTCGACATCTATAGGTTATGTCGACCGTTTCTTGAGTTCCATAATGTATGCTCTCTGTTTTGTCGACGTAAGTCAGCATGCTTTGGTTTTCTGAATTGGGTGTCTTCTAAGAAGTTATAGCAGACTCCCTAAGGAACAGTTTGACACCTTAATCATTAGGAATGAATCAATATAGAGGAAGTTATAGATGTTCAAAGTTGGAACAGAAAGTTAAGACTTTATGCAAATTCTGATCCGTATATGATTTATAGGTTTAAGCCATCGATTGGATTAAAAAGGAGACTCAAGTGGATCGACTCAACTTAGAGGCTAAGGTAAGTTAGCATTAAGATTATTTGGCCCTTAAGTGGGACTACATTGCAAAGATTAGGATGATTGTTTGATGTGTGCTGCATGTTTGTTCGCATGATATGTTTGGTGATGTATGCTTATTTTCATGTTATGTGATATGATTTAAGAGATGTTTTCATGTTCATATGGTCATGCATCATAGTTTTACAAAATGTCTACGAACTATTTTCATGCATGTTTTACAACGTAGTTGGAGGTAGCGAGATATAATTGGTGGTATGGGACGCTAATTATGTTTCATCTCCGATGAATTAAGAACTTGAATATCAGAACAGTAAAGTAAAGTAAATGGTTATTACAGGCCTGAGCACCTCAAGTAGTAAAGCAGTGAGCTCACGATCAGTAGAAGTTGAAGTAGGTGGAGGGGGTGTTCTTGAGATCCTGTAATATTTCCAAAGATAAAGAAGTTATGAAACCTAAGAAACGTGAATGAAATGTGCATTGTTTTAACAGCATGGCATACTCTTGCATTGCATTTTATAGTTATGCTATTTACTGAGCTTTAGGCTCATAGTTTAGGCTTTGCAATGTAGGGAATATAATGGAGGAAATTGTACCAATGACTGATCATGAAGATAGAGCAGAAGAGTGTCCAAATGATTCCGTTTATTGAGCAATGACCGACGGGGAGTGATGTATGACACACACAAGTTGTTTTGTAAAAAAAAAAGATGTTTTGTATGTTTTGAGATGTAATTAAGATGAGTACCCTTATTTTCGTGTGATGGATTTCAAAGCTTTTGAAACGAATGTATTTTTAAGATGAATGTATTTTAAGTTGAACTATAGTCTTCCGCTGTAAGTTTACGTTATTGAATGATTATGTATTTTTGATAAAGGTGGAATTTAAATGTATGTTTTTATCATTGACGGTTTCCTTGTAAACTGTTTTATGAGTTAAGAATAGTTTTCAGAAAATAA
Source organism: Begonia fuchsioides (assembly GCA_003255005.1). Taxonomy (NCBI): domain Eukaryota; kingdom Viridiplantae; phylum Streptophyta; class Magnoliopsida; order Cucurbitales; family Begoniaceae; genus Begonia; species Begonia fuchsioides. Next base: position 44,569 of record QAOC01016335.1, read on the forward strand.
AGTAAAAAATTTTCCACCAAAGTAATGTAAGTAAGTAAGTTAAGAAAAGTAACGGACCGGTTCTCGGGCTGCCCGCGAGTAAGCAAAGTAAAGTAAGGTGAAGTAAGTAAAGTAAGTAAGTAAGTGAGGTAAGGCAGAAAGCGGCGGCATGAGAATCGAGTCGTTACAATTATGGTATCAGAGCAAAACACACACGAGTGAATAAGGGATTGAAAGGGTTAGTGTACTGAGTTAAGTCGGTTCTTAAGACAGCTCAATAACTGTATCATTTGCATACTTCTATGTTATAACAGGATTAAAGTAGAAAAATCCTTATTTTGGAGTACTAAAGATGTGATTAGTGACTGAAGGACCATGAGGAGAGGAAGAAGAAATGTTCAGAGGAGGGAACATCCCAAGGACAGTTCTTTCGAGAAGTCCAACCGCAACCGAGTAAACAATGTCAACTAGTGCGTGGGATGAAAAGGCCAAGTGAAAGTTTGAACGAGCAAGGGAAAAGAAAGCAAGCTAAAATTCTGGGGCAAATATTGGAATGCCCAGAGTGCAATAAGAAGCACGTAGGAGAATGTATGGCTGGATCCGGACGCTGTTTCAGATGTAAAGAGATGGGGCATAGGGCGCGTGATTGCCCGAAGGCACCTCCAAACAAACCAGAACAGAACAGGATTGCCAGTCGTGTTTTTGCAATGAGTGATGCTGAGTAAGCGGACCATCTGGCCGTGGTAGCAGGTACATTATTAATAGATAGAATTAGTGCCTTTCAGTGATAAATTCAAGAGTTACACCTTCATTTATGTTTGAAGAGTTTCTAAGAAGTTGAACCGGGTACCTGAGGTGGAAGAGCAGTTGTATGAAGTGATGCTACCATCAGGTGACCATCTTCTATTAGATAGAGTAGTTATAGATTGTGGAGATTCAAATCAATGATCGTAGATTGGACGTTGAATGCATTATGATGAAGATGAATGCATGTGAAATTATTTTGAGGAGAAGTGACGAATATAAGCCAAGGCCAGTAAACTTTGATGAAAGAAGTAGGAGTGCTAATCATCCTCAACGAGGTGTTTTTATTCCTAGGAATGAGCATGAAGATTATCTTTACTTTAAACTAGGCAGAACAACAAATCATGCTCATGAATATGCTCACGGGAGCTTAAATAAAATGACTCACTTGCATACTAAAATGAGTTATGGTCTTGAACATAGTGAGGATGAGTATAGGGAACCTATAATTATGGACACAACTGTGGAGAGACAAGGTCATATGCAAGTCAAGGAAGAGGTGGTATGATGGAGAGGCATCCTACATAAACTAGGAATTATATTTTTGGATCTCAGCGACTTGGGCAGAGCGAGGATTTCAGTAAAGCAAGATGGTCAATTTGTAAATGTTTTGGATAACCATGTTGAAGTAGTAGGTAAGATGCCCCAAGATTACAGAATATCTCATTTAGACGATTATCAATATTCTCATGTCTCAAGTGAGCATGACTATGGAAGAAAAGAAAAATTGAAGTTTCACAAAGAACTTTATAGTCGTCATGTATCCATGCATGAACAACATCGTAAAAACATGGATTGGTTGCAATCAACGGAGGGTTATGATTCACATAAATAGGGAGATGTTAACAGATTAGTTGGAAGTAAATATACTCACGAATAAGAAGTAAGAGTTACTAATTATAGGATGAATATGTCTCGTGAGTATGAGACTTCAAGAAACTACCACGATTTATACCCCAACGACAAAGACGTTCTTGCTATTGATTCGACAAGGGAAACAAGATTTAAAAATGAGAAAGACAGAAAGTAATTAAATATGCCTAGAGTGTCAAGTAAGGGCAGTCTCATAAATCTAGAAGATTGAATGTAAGGGTTTTGAACACTCCTCTGCTCTAACTTCTTGATCAGTCATTGGCATAATTTCTTCCATTATATTCCCTACATTGCAAAGCCTAAACTATGAGCCTAAAGCTCAGTAAGAAACATAACTATAAAATGCAATGCATGAGTATGCTATGTCGTTAAAACAATGCACAATTTCATTCACGTTTCTTAGGTTTCATAACTTCTTTATCTTTGGAAATATTACAGGATCTCAAGAACACCCCCTCCACCTACTTCAACTTCTACTGGTCGTGAGCTCACTACTTTACTACTTGAGGTGCTCAGGCCTGTAATAACCATTTACTTTACTTTACTGTTCTGATGTTCAAGTTCTTAATTCATCGGAGACGAAACATAATTAGCGTCCTATACCACCAATTATATCTTGCTACCTCCAACTACGTTGTAAAACATGCATTAAAATAGTTTGTTGACATTTTGTAAAACTATGATGCATGACCATATGAACATGAAAACATCACTTCACATTACTTGAAAATAAACATTCATCACAAAACTTGTCATGCAACAAACCTGCAGCATACATCAAATAATCATCCTAATCTTTGCAATGTAGTCCCACTTAAGGGCCAAATAATCTTAATGCTAACTTACCTTAGCAGCTAGGTTTACTTGATCCACTTGAGTCTCCTTCTTAATCCAATCGATGGCTTAAACCTATAAATCATATGCGGATCAGAATTATCATAGAGTCTTAACTTTCTCTTCCAACTTTGAACATCTATAACTTCCTCTATATTGATCCATTACTGATGATTAAGGTGTCAAATTGTTCCTTAGAGAGTCTACTATAACTTGTTAGAAGACATCAAATTCAGAAAACTAACGCATGTTGACTTACATGGACAAAACAGAGGGCATTCACTGTTTGAACAGTGATTAGGTCGACATAAACTTTCAAGTGTCGACCTATGTCGACAAAACAGAGAGCCTGCATTTCTGGAACTCAAGAACTTTAAAGGATATGAAAATACCTTGAACTTCAAATTTCGAAACACTTGACACAAACTCCTTCATTTTTATCTACTAATTCAACCAACATCATCTTTTTATCATTATTGAACCTACAAGAACTTTAAAGGATATGAAAATACCTTGAGCTTCAGCCTCCACGAAATATCAAAGCTCTTCACTTCACTTCACTTCTCTTGAAGTCACTCACTTTCTCACTCTTTTTTCCTCACAAAAGTCTTTCTCTATCTCAATCTCACCCTCCTTTGATTTCGAGCACGAAACCCAGGGAGAAAGAGGGGGAGGAAGATTGTGGCTGGGAGGGAAAATGCCAGCCAATACCCACTTAATGTCCTTTATGAAAAGAAGTCAATATTCCTTTCATGTCCACCAATCAGAATTCTTCAGATTTTGCTGACTTTTCAACTTATGTCGACACATGGTCAACTTATGTCGACGCAATGGTCAACTTATGTCGACACCATGGTCGACCGAAGAAATTCCCGAGAGTTATTCTATGTCGACCGCTCGTCTATTGTGTCGAGCGAAAGAATTCCCGAGAGCGACTTGTGTCGACCGCTCGTCTATTGTGTCGATCGAAACTTACTTGAAGGTAGTCCTTTAGTATATTTAACCCAACTTACTGCATTACTTTTACTTAAACCTAGAAATTATCAAATAAACACCAATCAAACCCAAACACTTGGGCCAGTGCACGGTGTGATACACCCCATACAGGTATTCTTCTTCTAATCATTCATGATCGTAACAAACATTTATAAAGAAAAAATATTAAATACTTCTTTAATATAAACGAGGGTTGTTACAGGATCCTCTCGGAACTCGAAACAGGACCATTTAGACAAGTAACCAGCCCCTAAAATTAGTGCAAAAAAATGCCTTTATTCCCTCTTTCTCTTATATGTACTCGTTTTAACAATAGATACGTGCGTAAGAGCACCAACGACTCTTGTTTTAACTTTTTTATGTTGCAATTAAACTTTGGGGACGATTTGGAGGCCAAAACCGACGTTGAAAAAAGTTTACTTGGTGAGCAAGTAATCAAAATGCCATGCTATTACCTTGTCATTCCCACGTCTTCACATAGCGACCGAAGTTTCCGATGGTTATTTTTTCTTACTTGTTTCCCCTCATACATACACTTGACATCGGAGGACCAAGACTGGCTCCTCTCGGAACCTGGAACGGGTCCATTCAAAAAAGTAACTAGCCCTAAAATTAGTGAAAAAAATGCCTTTTTTTCATTTTTCTCTTATTTGTACTCGTTTTAACACCAGATGCGTGAGTAAAAGCACAAACGACTCTTGTTATAACTTTTTTTATGTTGCAATTAAAATTTTGGGATGATTTGTAGCACGAACCCGACGTTGTAAAAATTTTACTGGGTGATTAAATAATGAAAATGCCTTGTTATTACCTTGTCATTCCCACGTCTTCACATAGCGACCGAAGTTTCCGATAGTTAGTTTTTCTTACTTGTTTCCCCTCATAAAAACACTTGACATCGGGGGAACAAGATTGGCTCCTTTCAGAACCCGGAACTTGTCCATTCAAACGAGTAACTAGCCCCTAAAATTATTGCAAAAAAATGTTTTTTTCCTTCTTTCTCTTATATGTACTCGTTTTAACAACAGATATGTGCGTAAAAGCACCAACCACTCTTGTTATAACTTTTTTATGTTGCAATTCAACTTTTGGAACGATTTAGAGCACGAACCCGATGTTGAAAAATATTTACTTGGTGACCAAGCAATCAAAATGCCTTGCTATTACCTTGTCATTCCCACGTCTTCACATAGCGACCGAAGTTTCCGATGGTTATTTTCTCTTACTTGTTTCCCCTCATACATACACTTGACATCGAAGGACGAAGATTTGATCCTCAGACAAGTAACCAACCCCTCAAATTAGTGCAAAAAAATTCTTTTTTCTCTCTTTCTTTTACTTGTACTGGTTTTCAAACAAGATACATCCGTAAAAGCACCAACCACTCTTGTTATAACTTTTTTATGTTAAAATTAAACTTTTGAGTCAATATGGAGCCCGAAGACGACGTTGAAAAAAGTTTACTTGGTGACCAAGTAATCAAAATGTCTTGCCATTACCTTGTCATTCTCACATCTTCACATAGCGACCGAAGTTTCCGATGGTTATTTATTCTTACTTGTTTCCCCTCATACATACACTTGACATCAGAGGACGTATATTGGCTCCTTTGGGAACCCGGAACAGGTCCATTCAGAAAAGTAACTTGCCCCTAAAATTAGTGCCAAAAAATGCCTTTTTTCCATCTTTCTCTTATATGTACTCGTTTAAACACCAGATACGTGCGTAAAAGCACCAACCACTATTGTTATAACTTTTGTATGTTGGAATTAAACTTTTGGGAGGATTTAGAGGCCGAACCTAACGTGGAAAAAAGTTTACTTGGTGACCAAGTAATCAAAATGTCTTTCTATTACCTTGTCATTCCCACGTCTTCGCATAGCGACTGAAGTTTTTGATACCAAGTAATAAAAATGCCTTGCTATTACATTTTCATTTCATCGTCTTTATATAGCGACCGAAGGTTCCGATGGTTATTTTTTCTTACTTGTTTCCCCTCATACATACACTTGATATTGAAGGATTAAGATTGGATCGTCTCAGAACCTAAAATAGGTCTAATCAGACAAGTAACCAGTCCCTAAAATTAGTGCAAAAAATGTTTTTTTTCTCTTTTTCTCTTATATGTACTCGTTTTAACATAGGATACGTGCGTAAAAGCACCAACAACTCTTGTTATAACTTTTTTATGTTGCAATTAAAGTTTTTGGATGATTTGAAGCCTGAACCCGACGTTGAAAAAAGTTTACTTGCTGAGCAAGTAATCAAAATGCTATGCTATTACCTTCTCATTCCCACGTCTTCACATAGCGACCGAAGTTTCTGATGTTTAGTTTTTTTACTTGTTTCCCTCATACATACACTTAACATCGGAGGACGAAGATTGGCTCCTCTCAAAACCCGGAACGGGTCCATTTAGACGAGTAACTAGCCCCTAAAATTAGCCCAAAAAAATGATTGTTTTTCCTCTTTCTCTTATCTGTACTCGTTTTAACACAAGATACGTGCGTAAAAGCACCAAACACTCTTGTTATAACTTTTTTATGTTGCAATTAAAGTTTTGGGATGATTTGGATCCCGAACATGGCGTCTAAAAAAGTTTTCTTGGTAACCAAGTAATAAAAATGTCTTGCTATCACCTTTTTGTTCCCATGTCTTCACATAGCGACCGAAGTTTCCGATGGTTATTTTTTCTTACTTGTTTTCCCTCATACATACACTTGAAATCGGAGGACCAAGATTGGCTCATCTCGGAACCCAGAACGGGTCCATTTAGACAAGTAACTAGCCCCTAAAATTATTGCAAAAAAATGTTTTTTTTTTCTTTTTTCTTTTAAATGTACTCGTTTTAACACAAGATACGCGTAAAAGCACCAAACACTCTTGTTAAAACTTTTGTATGTTGCAATTAAACTTTTGGGATGATTTGGAGCCCAAAACTGACTTTGAAAAAAGTTTACTTGGTGAATAAGTAATAAAAATGCCTTGCTATTACCTTGTGATTCCCACATTTTCACATAGCGACCGAAGTTTCCGATGGTTATTTTTTCTTACTTGTTTCCCCTCATGCATACACTTGACATCAGAGGACGAAGATTGGCTCCTCTCGGAACTCGGAACAGGTCCATTCAAATGAGTAACCAGCTCCTAAAATTAGTGCAAAAAAATGTCTTTTTTCGCTCTTTCTCTTATATGTACTCGTTTTAACTACAGATACATGCGTAAAAGCACCAACCACTATGGTTATAACTTTTGCATATTGCAATTAAACTTTTCGGACGATTTGGAGCCCGAACCTGACGTTGAAAAAAGTTTACTTGGTGACCAAGTAATTAAAATTCCTTGCTATTACCTTGTCATTACCACGTCTTCACATAGCGACCGAAGTTTCAGATGGTTATTTTTTCTTACTTGTTACCCCTTATACATACACTTGACATCGGAGGACGAAGATTCGCTCCTCTCGGAACCCAAAACGGGTGCATTAAGATAAGTAACTAGCCCCTAAAATTAGTGCAAAAAATGCTTTTTTTTCCTCTTTCTCTTATATGTACTTTTTTTAACAGAAGATACGTGCGTAAAAGCACCAAACTCTATTGTTATAAGTTTGGTATATTCCAATTAAACTTTTCAGACGATTTGGAGCCGAAACCTGACATGGAAAAAAGTCTACTTGGTGACTAAGAAATCAAAATCCCTTGCTATTAACTTGTCATTCCCACATCTTCACATAGCGACCGAAGTTTTTGACGGTTATTTTTTCTTACTTGTTTCCCCTCATACATACACTTGACATCGGAGGACGAAGATTGGTTCCTGTCGGAACCCTGATCATGTCCATTAGGACAAGTAACTAGCCCCTAAAATTAGTGCAAAAAAATGCTTTTTTCCCTCTTTCTCTTATTTGTACTCGTTCTAACACAAGATACGTGCGTAACGGCACCAACAACTCTTGTTATAACTTTTTTATGTTGCAGTTAAACTTTTGGAATGATTTGGAGGCCGAACTCGACGGTGGAAAAAGTTTGCTTGGTGAGCAAGTAATCAAAATGCCTTGCTATTACCTTGTCATTCCCACGTCTTCACATAGCGACCAAAGTTTTTGTTGGTTATTTTTTCTTAATTGTTTCCCCTTATACATACACTTGACATCGGAGGAAGAAGATTGGCTTTTCTCGGGACACGGAATGAGTCCATTCAGACGAGTAACCAGCCCCTAAAATTAGTGCAAAAAAATGCTTTTTTTTCCTCTTTCTCTTATCTGTACTAGTTTTAACACAAGATACGTGCGTAACGGCACCAACAACTCTTGTTATAACTTTTTTATGGTGTACTTAAACTTTTGGAATGATTTGGAGCCCGAACCCGACGCTGAAAAAAGTTTACTTTGTGAGCAAGTAATCAAAATGCCTTGCTATTACCTTGTCATTCCCACGTCTTCACATAGCAACCGAAGTTTCCGATGGTTATTTTTTCTTACTAGTTTCCCCTCATACATACACTTGACATCGGAGGACCAAGATTGGCTTCTCTCGGAACCCAGAACGGGTCCATTCAGACAAGTAACTAGCCCCTAAAATTAATACAAAAAAATGCTTTTTTTTCTTTTCTCTCTTATATGTACTCATTTTAACACCAGATACGTACGTAAAAGCACCAACCACTCTTGTTATAACTTTTTTATGTTGCAATTAAACTTTGGGGACGATTTGGAGCCCGAACCCAACATGGAAAAAAGTTTACTTGGTGGCCAAGTAATCAAAATGCCTTGCAGATACCATATCATTCCCACGTCTTTACATAGCGACCGAAGTTTCCGATGGTTATTTTGTCTTACATGTTTCCCCCTACATATACACTTGACATCGAAGGACGAAGATTGGGTCCTCTCGGGAGCCGGAACGGGTCCATTCAGACATGTAACCAGAACCTAAAATTAGTGCAAAAAAATGCTTTTTTTCTCTTTCTCTTATCTGTACTCGTTTTAACACAAGATACATGCGTAAAAGCACCAACCACTTTTGTTATAACTTTTTTATGTTGCAATTAAACTTTGGGGACGATTTGGAGCAAGAAACCGACGTTGAAAAAAGTTTACTTGGTGACCAAGTAATCAAAATGTCTTGGTTTTACCTTGTCATTCCCACGTCTTCACATAGCGACCGAAGTTTTCGATGGTTATTTTTTCTTACTTGTTTCCCCTCACACATACACTTGACATCGGAGGACGAAGATTGGCTCCTCTCGTAACCCAGAACGAGTCCATTAGACGAGTAACTAGCCCCTAAAAATAGTGCAAAAAAATTGCTTTTTTTCCTCTTTGTCTTATCTGTACTCATTTTAACACAAGATACGTGCGCAAAAGCACCAACCACTCTTGTCATTTCCGCATCTTCACATGGCGACCGAAGTTTCCGGTGGTTATTTTTTCTTACTTGTTTCCCGTCATACATACACTTGACATCAGAGGACGAAGATTGCCTCCTCTCGAAATCAGAAACGGGTCCATTCAGACGAGTAACAAGCCCTTAAAATTAGTGGAAAAAATTACATTTTTTTCCTCTTTCTCTTATCTGTACTCGTTTTAATACAAGATACGTGCGTAAAAGCACCAACCACTCTTTATATAATTTTTTTATGTTGCAATTAAACTTTTTGGAGGATTTGGAGCCAGAACACGACTCTGAAAAAAGTTTACTTGGTGACCAAGTAATAAAAATACATTGCTATTACCTTGTCATTCTCACGTCTTCACATAGCGACCAAAGTGTTCAATGGTTATTTTTTCTTACTTGTTTCCCCTCATGCATACACTTGACATCAGAGGACCAAGATTGGCTCTTCTCGGAACCCAGAACGGGTCCATACAGACAAGTAACTAGCCCCTAAAATTAGTGCAAAAAAATGCCTGTTTTCCCTCTTTCACTTATCTGTATTCGTTTTAACAGATGATACGTGCGTAAAAGCACCAACCACTCTTGTTATAAATTTTTTATGTTGTAATTAAACTTTTGGGACTATTTGGAGCCGGAACCCGACGTTGAAAAAAGATTACTTGGTGACCAAGTAATTAAAATGCCTTGGTATTACCTTGTCATTCTCACGTCTTCACATAGCGACCGCAGTTTCCGATGGTTATTTTTTCTTACCTGTTTCCCCTCATGCTTACAATTGATATCGGAGGACGAAGATCGGCTCCTCTCAGAACCCGGAATGAGTCCTTTCAGATGAGTAACTAGCCCCTGAAATTAGTGTAAAAAAATGCTTTTTTTCCATCTTTCTCTTATTTGTAGTCATTTTAACAAAAGATATGTGCGTAAAAGCACCAACCACTATTGTTGTAACTTTTTTATGTTGCAATTAAACTTTTGGGACGAATTGTAGCACTAACCCGACGTTGAAAAAAGTTTACTTGGTAACCAAGTAATATAAATGGCTTGCTATTACCGTGTCATTCCCGCGTCTTCACATAGCGACCGAAGTTTCCAATGGTTATTTTTTCATACTTGTTTCCCTGATGCATACACTTGACATAAGAGGACGAAGATTGGCTCCTTTCATAATGCGGATCGGGTCCATTCAGACCAGTAACTAGCACCTAAAATTAGTGCAAAAAAATGCTTTTTTCGCTCTTTCTCTTATCTGTACTCGTTTTAACACAAGATACGTTCGTAAAAGCACACACCACTCTTGTTATGACTTTTTTATGTTGTAGTTAAACTTTTGGGAAAAATTGAAGCACGAACCCGACGTTAAAAAAAGTTTACTTGGTGACCAAGTAATCAAAATGCCTTGTTATCACCTTGTCATTCCCACGTCTTCACATAGCGACCGCAGTTTCCGATGGTTATTTTTTCTTACTTGTTTCCCCTCATGCATACAATTGACATCGGAGGACGAAGATTGGCTCTTCTCAGAATCTGGAATTGGACCTTTCAAACGAGTAACTAGCCCCTAAAATTAGTGTAAAAAAATGTCTTTTTTCCATCTTTCTCTTTTATGTTGCAATTAAACTTTTTGGACGATTTGCAGCCCAAACGCGACGTTGAAAAAAGTTTACTTCGTGACCAAGTAATCAAAATGCCTTGCTATTACGTTGTCATTCTCACGTCTTCACATAGCGACCGAAGTTTCCGATGGTTATTTTTTCTTACTTGTTTCCCCTCATACATACACTTGATATCAGAGGACGAAGTTGGCTCCTCTCGGAATCCGGAACGGGTCCATTCAGACAAGTAACTAGCCCTTAAAATTGGTGTAAAAAATATTTTTTTTCCTCTTTCTCATATGTGTACTCGTTTTAACACAAGATACGTGCGTAAAAGCACCAACTACTCTTGTTATAACTTTTTTATGTTGCAATTAAACTTTTGGGAAGATTTGAAGCCCGAAGACGACGTTGCAAAATGTTTACATGGTGACCAAGTAATCAAAATTCCTTGCTATTACCTTATCATTCCAACGTCTTTCCCGTAGTGACCGAAGTTTTCGAGGGTTATTTTTTCTTACTTGTTTCCCCTCGTACATACACTTGCCATCGGAGGACGAAGATTGTCTCTTCTCGGAACCCAAAATGGGTCCTTTCAGACGAGCCACTAGCCCCTAAATTTAGTGCAAAAAAATGCTTTTTTTCTCTTTCTCTTATCTGTACTCGTTTTAACATAAGATACGTGCGCAAAAGCACCAACCACTATGGTTATAACTTTTTTATGTTGCAATTAAACTTTTTGGATGATTTAGAGCCTGAAACAAACGTTCAAAGAAGTTTACTTGGTGACCAAGTAATCAAAATGCCTTGCTATTACCTTGTCATTCCAACGTCTTTCCCATAGCGACCGAAGTTTTCGATGCTTATTTTTCCCCTCATACATACACTTGCAATCGGAAGACGAAGACGAAGATTGGCTCTTCTCGGAACCTAGAATGGGTCCTTTCATACGAGTAACTAGCCCCTAAAATTAGTGCAAAAAAATACTTTTTTTTCCTCCTTCTCTTATCTGTACTCGTTTTAACACAAGATACGTGCGTAAAAGCACACACCACTCTTGTTATAACTTTTTTATGTTGCAGTTAAACTTTTGGGACAAATTGAAGCATGAACCCAACGTTGAAAAAATTTACTTGGTGACCAAGTAATTAAAATGCCTTGCTATTACCTTGTCATTCACGCCTCTTTACATAGCAACCAAAGTGTCCAATGGTTATTTTTTCTTACTTGTTTCCCCTCATGTATACACTTGACATCGGAGGACGAAGATTGGCTTCTCTCAGAAACCGGATCGGGTCAATTCAGATAAGTAACCAGCCCATAAAATTAGTACCAAAAAATGCCTTTTTTCTATCTTTCTTCTATTTGTACTCGTTTTAACACAAGATGCGTGCGTAAAAGCACCAACCACTCTTGTTAAAACTTTTTTATGTTGCAATTAAACTTTTGGGAAGATTTGGAGCCCGAACCCGTCGTTATAAAAAGTTTACTTGGTGACTAAGTAATCAAAATGCCTTGTTATTACCTTGTCATTCCTACGTCTTCACATAGCGACCGCAGTTTCCAATGGTTATTTTTTCTTACTTGTTTCCCCTCATGAATACAATTTACTTCGGAGCACGTAGATTGGCTCCTCTCAGAACCCGAAATGGGTCCTTTCAGACGAGTAACTAGCCCCTAAAATTAGTGTAAAAAAATGCCTTTTTTTCATCTTTCTCTTATTTGTAGTCGTTTTAACACAAGATACGTGCGTAAAAGCACCAACCACTCTTGTTATAACTTTTTTATGTTGCAATTAAACTTTTGGGACGAATTGTAGCATGAACCCGACGTTGAAAAAAGTTTACTTGGTAACCAAGTAATATAAATGGCTTGCTATTACCTTGTCATTCCCGCGTCTTCACATAGCGACCGAAGTTTCCAATGATTATTTTTTCTTACTTGTTTCCCCTCATGCATACACTTGACATCGGAGGACGAAGATTGGCTTCTCTCAGAATCCGGATCGGGTCCATTGAGACGAGTAACTAGCACCTAAAATTAGTGCAAAAAAATGCTTTTTTTTCCTGTTTCTCTTATTTGTACTCGTTTTAACACAAGATACGTGCGCAAAAGCACCAACCACTATTGTTATAACTTTTTTATGTTGCAATTAAACTTTTGGGATGATTTAGAGCCCGAAACAAACGTTCAAAACAGTTTACTTGGTGACAAAGTAATCAAAATGCCTTGTTATTACCTTGTCATTCCAACGACTTTCCCATAGCGACTCAAGTTTTCGATGGTTATTTTTTCTTACCTGTTTCCCCTCTGACATACACTTGCCATCGGAAGATGAAGATTGGAACCTCTCAAAACCCGAAATGGGTCCATTCAGACGAGTAACTAGCCCCATCTCTTATCTGTACTCGTCAATTAATCAAAATGCCTTGTCATTACCTTGTCATTCCCATGTCTTCACATAGCAACCAAAGTTTCCGATAATTATTTTTTCTTACTTGTTTCCCCTCATGCGTACACTTGACATCGGAGGAAAAAGATTACCTCCTCTCAGAACCCGGAATGGGTCCTTTCAGACGAGTAACTAGCCCCTAAAATTAGTGTAAAAAAATGCCTTTTTTCCATCTTTCTCTTATTTGTACTCGTTTTAACACAAGATACGTGCGTAAAAGCACCAACGACTCTTGTTATAACTTTTTTATGTTGCAATCAAACTTTTGGGAAAAAATTGTGGCACGAACCCGACGTTGAAAAAACTTTATTTGGTGACCAAGTAATCAAAATGCCTTGCTATTACCTTGT
>QAOC01016336.1:0-20002 GCA_003255005.1 Begonia fuchsioides
TTTTTTTTTTCGGTTAAGTCTGGGTTTCGGGTACTGCTTTATACTCGATACCCAAACGGATCGGGTATTTTTTTTAAAATACCCGGCCCGTTAACCGTTTGTTCACCCCTAATTATATTTGTTTGTCTACTGTTTTGAATTCGAAATGAAATTTTAATGTCCCCTCGTAATTGCATATGTTGGATTTTGCTAGTATTGGCAGAGAAGTTGATTTATAAATGGAGTTTTTGCGATGATCCCACTGCCTTGTTATGTTCATCATCGTATATTCTCATTCTAATTTTTGATAAATGAGAAGAATACAATATTGCTGCAGTTTTTAATATAGTTTTCCTCTATTTTTGTCAACTCTTCTCCTCAAAACCAAACTGATTAGAATGTTTCATTTGAGTGACAAAACTCATATCGATTCGTTTTGTGCAGATTTTGCTATTTCTTTCATTGTCAATCAGACGTTGATCAAAATTTGATTGCATAATTTTTAATGTCTTATAGAATAATGCATATCATTTGAGAAATCTAAAACACGAGCTACTAAACGTCCCTTTCATTCCTCAATTATTGTATGTGTTAAGAATTGAACAATAGTTAAAAGTAGAAAATAACACGTCAGACACGAGATTTACGTGAAATTCTTTTTAGTAAAAAAACAACAGATATGAAAAAATATACTATCAATTCATATAAAAAATAAAACTCTATTGAGTAATTAACATGTGCTATGTTCTAGTAAAAATTCGATAAAATCAAAATCTAACCGTATGACTAATAGTGGAAGTTTGTAGATCTAAGTTTATTAGTCAATGAGTGTTACGAGTTGCATTAAATTATTTTGCATCATCAAAAACGGTGATCGCATTCATGACAAGTTTCAATCATCAACTCATGATTTGTTAGACTCCTTACACAAGCTCCACTAGAAGAGTGTTTTATGGGTGAGTACCATCTTCTATCAAAAGTTGTTTTCATCGTATAAAAAAATGACAAGATCATGGAGTTAGATAAAGTTGCAAGCCACGAAGAGATCGAAATTTCCCACTTGAAATGCAGGTTAAATAAAGTTGGTATGCGAAACAATTCATGTGAGCTAAAAGTTTGATTCATATAAGATTTTCAAAGAGGTAGGTTTATGTTACTAAATAATTTATATTTCACTAAATGTTTTACGTACTTAAATTTTTATTTTTTTAGGCACAAAATATACGAATGGCCATATGATATCAACACTTTGTTAGAGAGCATAGCATCATTTTGTACTTAAATAAATCATGACACTATCAAATAAATTTTACGTTTGTGAAACAATATCAAGCTATATTAGCGATTATTATTCTTAAAAGTATTTATGTAGTCACATAATAGTTTTACCTAACCAAGTACATACAATTACAAATCTTGCAATTTATAATATTTAGTTTTTAGAAAAATATCGAAAATCTTATTTTCGTATTGAGGATGAAAATCTAGAAAAATACATTTACTTATAAAGAAATTTTCAAATTAAAAAAATGACATGACATTTATATAATTATTATTTATAAAATTTTCAAATGCTGAAAGAAATTATTTATAATACATAAAAAATATTTCATGATTATATAAGTATTTTATATGTGCGTACTTATTATAGAGTCGGCGTATTATTCTACATAATTACTAAGGTAAACTACTAATAATTCTTTACTCTTACTATTTTACAATATCCAGCAGTCGCGACATAATGATATTTCGTGTTCTTGAACAAAGTTTTGATATTTGATAGTCATTCATATATTTTCTTAATAAAAAAACAAAATTTTGAGTATATAACATAGTAAGCAAAATCTAAATTATTTAGGATAAATATCAATTGACCCCATGTACTTTGAAGGTACTTGCAACCATCACCTTGTAGTTTAAAACTCGTCAAAAAGACCATTGTACTATTTAATAATTGCAACAGATACCGTCCTGTGACGGTTCTGTTAAAAGCTGGCATGTGCATCTCACATGCAAGTTTTTGCTAGCCCTTTTATGCTTGCTTTTTACGAAGGCTAAGAGGGTAAATCGAAGAAGGGTGGGTGCGAGTGAAAGAGAGATCGACTATATCTGGACAGTCCGGGTCGTCGAGCGAAAGGGAGATCGAAGTTCGTTTGAGTCCTACCCTTTAATAGTTTAGTCGAGATATGGTATTGCTTCGTTGATCGATTTCAATATTTAACCCTATTTCAATTTTGGAATTAGGGTTTCTGTTTAACCATCTCGTTCTCTTTTCTCCCTTTATTTTTAAAATTCTGCATCGCAATGAGTATGTTGTTGAAGTATGTTTTCTGATTTTATGCAAATTGAAGTCAACTTTCTTATTTAATAAATTAATTGTAATATTATTGACTCGTTTCTGTTAAAAATCATTGTGTGGTATCGGGTTGACCAATTTTGGTCTGGTTGAGGAATGAAAACTAGACTAAGGAAATATAAACTTTTAAGCGATATTTGGTGTGTCGTATATTTGATACCTTTACGTTCTGAACTTGAAATTTATGTCTTATGCAAAGCTAAACTAGACTCAATAAGGAAAATAATGGCAGCTAAATCATAGAAATCTAAGCTGTAGAATAAAAGTTATGAAAGTTTTAACTTGCAGTCGACACCTTGATTGCCGGTCGACACCTTAAAACTCTCGGGTTTGAAAACTAGTCGACACTTTGACACAAGCGGTAGACACCTTGACTTTTCAAGCTATATAGGTCGACCTATGAACAATGGTAGGTCGACACCTTGTGTAGAATAAGTCGACACCTTGTTTAAAGTGTCGACCGCTCCTTGATGATATCCGAAAATATAAGACGAAACTTACTGATTTCAGAAAACATATATTTTAGTGGGTGGTCGTCTACGAATTCGGCCACTACTTCTTCGTATGAAACGTAGTAGACAAAATAAGGAAGAGATTGACACCAATTACATGGAATTTGGATAAGTATAGAAAGAGTTATGAGCCCCAAAAGTTAGGTAAAAAACAGAAATAAACGGGAACTTCCAACCCCGATTCGAGGTCTCCGTTCTAATCCGAAGGGTCCCCGAATCGGGGTTGGAAGTGTTAGCTTTAAAAGTATGTTTAAAGTAATCAATTATTTTTTATGATAACTATGCAAGATGAGCATGAAAGATAAAATTGTTAAAGGAAACTATTTCACAATTCTTAAATTAGACTTAACGATTCATAAGAGGTACAATTAAAGTCTAACTATTTTGTTCAAGTGCTGCAGAAAAGTCATGTATATATGCTGTTTGTGTCGACCTTTAGTCATATATGTCGACACTCAGATAATCCAGAAATATAACTTACTTAGTTTATGTCGACCCTTAGTTATATGTGTCGACACTTGTTCAAAACAGAGGCTTGGTCTTTCTAATTTGTGTCGACTCATAGAGTTTTTGTGTCGACCCTTAATCAAAACAAAGGCCGAAACTTTCCAATTGTGTCGACCCATTATATCCTTGTGTCGACCCCTTTCCAAAACAGAAGCTAAGTCTCAGCCCAACGTATAAGTTGTGTCGACCCATCTATAAAAATTGTGTCGACCTAAACTGGCAGAACAGTGCGTAAATGTGTTGACCCATTCAAATCTTTTGTGTCGACCCCAAAGAAGAATTTGTGTCGACCTTACCAAAATTTGTGTGTCGACCCCACCTGCACGAAATATGTCTTTGCCCAACCCATTTGTGTCGACCCTATTATAATTGTGTCGACCCTAGCTTTATCCAGAGACAAATTCTTTAGAATTTGTGTCGACCCAACTAACATTATGTCGACCCTAGAAATTTCAGAGAAGGATGCTTCAAGGTTGTGTCGACCGAATAAACAGTGTGTCGACCCTAGCAAATTCCAGAGAAGGATTCGTTAAGGTTGTGTCGACTGAACAAGTATTGTGTCGACCCCAACAATTTCCAGAGAAGATTTTGTGTCGACCCCAACAACATTTGTGTCGACCCAATTCAACAGTACAGCACCAACGGTCAGTAACTTCACAACAGATATATTTTGATGTGTCTACCGGCTAGTACTTTGTGTCGACCCCAGATGGACTTGTGTCGACCCAACTGGACGATTTTGCAGCAATCTATAAATAGATGAAGCGGTCTCATTTTTTACCAACGATTTTCACGAAGAGAAAACACGCCCAAATGCTGCCAAATTTATTTCTCAATCTTTTACTCTCTCAAATCCTTGTACCCAAACTTATATATCATCTTTGAGATTGAGTGAGTCGGTTTATTAAAAACCGTACAAATTGTAATTTACTCTTTGAACAATCATTGTAAAAAGGGGTGACGCTCCTTCAAGAAAAGAGTCAAAATGTTTGGTTAACACTCGTAAGTCAATCGGAGTAAAGCTCAAGGTTGAGCGAGAAGGATCTTCAAGGAGGTACCTTGAAGCGCGGACGTAGGCAAGGTTGGCCGAACCGCGTTACCAAACCGGTGTCAATTTCTCTTACTCTAAACTCTTATTTACTTGTTTAATTATTCCGCATTAGAGTTTTAGATATAACTAAAACAATTCGAACGAACTTGTCTTAGTAATCGAAAAAGTTAAGTTAAGCTAATTCACCCCCCACTTAGGTTAATCTCGATTCTATAGGAAGTCCTTATTTCATGAAAAGTCGACGAATGGGGACTTCCAACCCCGATTCGGGGTCCCCGTTCTAATCTGAAGGGTCCCCGAATCGGTGTTCGAAGTCTCCGTTTCATGAAAAATCGACGAACGGGGACTTCGAACCCCGATTTACCCTCTTAGCCTTCGTAAAAAGCAAGCATAAAAGAGTTATAAAAAACTTGCATGTGAGATGCACATGCCAGCTTTTAATGGAACCGTCACGGGACAGTATCTGTTGCAATTATTAAATAGTACAAAGGGCCTTTTTGACGAGTTTTAAACTATAAGGTGATGGCTGTAAGTACCTTCAAAGTACACGAGGCTAATTGATATTTAGCCAATTATTTAATACAATAAACATACGTCTTCATAAACCTTATATAAATTAAACTCTTAGCACATATAAATTATTCTGGATAATGACTGTTGCACAACTCACATTTGAAGCTAGATAATTTCTATATCTTTTTAACTCGTAATTCTCGGTATGACTTTTAATAAACTGTATCAAAAGTCAATTCCCAATTTTTTATATATATTGATATGCCATTTTAATAAACATATTCATTGTTTAAGAAATTTTATCTCTAAGTAATTTTTTCATCATTTGAAACTCCGTGGATAATTATATATATTTTATATTCTTTTTTTAAAAATTTGAAATCTTCTGCTCAAATACTTTTATCTTTCCAAAAGAAGATTATAATATTTTTCATTTTATTATTTTGATTGTAACCAAGTTATGTTTGTCATAGGTTATTAGCTTTCAATGGTATTATTTTACAACATTAAATATGGTATCAAAGTTGTTGAACTACCCTTGCTTGTAGGAGTGGGCAACCCGAACTGATCCGTTGGACTCAATCTGATCCGTACGGATCGGATCAAACGGATCGGATCCACGGGTCGAACATAAGCAAACGAGTCGAGTCCAGAAAAATTATTTCGGATCAGATCGGATTGGGCCAGGATCCGATCCGATCCGATTCGATCAACGGATTAGGTCAAATAAAATAAAAAGCTTCTGCCTCTCTTTGTTCTCAGCTCTCCGCTCTCCCGTCTCCGCCTCTCCCGTCGCCGCCTCTCCCGTCTCCGCCTCTCCCGTCTCCGCCTCTCCCGTTCTTTCTTTGCTATTTTGTGATTGAGTTTTCTGCCAATAGAAAAAAAAACATATTTTTGGGTCTTGATGCCTGAAACAGAGTCAGGTGGCTCTTATTGAAATCTTTCCTTCAAGTAATTCAAATCATGATCCGTAAGTTAACTTTTTCCTAATATTTTAATTGATATGAACAATTTCGATTCATTTGTATCCATGTACCCATCATTTGTTTTTTGAAACAGAAAAAGTGGATTGGACATATCTTTGATTGTTTGGGTTAAGGTGGGGCTTCTTATGTAGTTTTGTTTGACATTGAGCATTGTGTTGTAAATCACAGCAATTTTTAAGAAGTTGAATCTGGCAGAATTGAAAAGTGTCTTTCATTCTTGATATCATTTTAAGAAGTTTAAAGATTTTAGAGAACTTCTGATGTAACATGTAACATTTACATTTACAATTTAAATGAAGGATGAGAATATACAAAAAAAGGATTTTAAAACATGTGTTGTTTTCAAAAAAAGAAATTCTACTAATTTCCTAGAATGTTGAAATATAGCCAAATGTAATGGTTCCAAAGAGGGAATTGGCTCTGCTCATACTTTTTCAATTAATCTGATTTCATAAGGTTTGGGATTAATCCTTTACTTCAGAGACTGATACTTTATCAATAAATTAGTCTATTTAATGGTGAGGCGTTCATAATTTTTTAGTTAGGTAATTTGACAAAATTCCATGAATAAAAACCAACTAGTTTGATATGTTTTTATGGTGAATGTTTTAATAATCCACTTTCCATTATGCTGAGGATATTTGTCTGTCGGATCTGCAATATTCCTTTATTAGCGATTGATCATTTATTATGTTGTTTGATTTTATAATAAAGGAACTCTACGAAGTTAAAAGGAAGTGCGCTGCTCTACAAATGCAACAGTTTGTTGGAGAGGAAAAGAATGATTTGCTAGACTATTTGAGATCTCTAAAGCCGGAAAAGGTTTGGCCACTTGCTGTTTATTTTCTCTTTTGACTGTACCACTATGCGAGAGAAATAAACTTAAATATTTACATAAATCAGATATTTAATCCAATTCTAAGATAATAATCTTGAGAAAAAAATATTTCTTAAAATACTAACATTCTACAAAGGATTGGAGATTCTAGCCCATGCATGATTTTATTTTGGCCGCTGATAATGGAGATTCTTCTAGTTTTTTTTTGCTCTATTAGACACTGATGCCTTGGAATTGTTAGTTGCTGTATTTTGTTGTTCGAATCTGTGAATGATGAACAATTTCTATAGATGTGATGCATAATCTTGCTCTAATAATGTTCATTTATTTTTCAGGATGGAATCACAGTCACAATCTACTCAGGCATCAGAATCTACTCTGGCCGCGACGTCGAAAAAAAGAATGTTTAGATCCTATGTTTGGGATCACTTTCAATGGGATGATACTACCGATCCGATCCGACCCAAAGCATCGTGCAATTATTGCGGACAACAATATGTATGCAACAGTAAGACAGGCGGGACGTCTAATATGACACGACACTTACAGAGATGCAAGAAATATTTTGCTGAAACTGATAAGAAACAACGGACGTTGCCGTATGTTAACGCACCAGAAGGAAAGTCATCAACCTCCACTTATTTGCCGGAAACATCACGACAGGCTTTAGCTAGAATGATAATCAAAGAAGAGTTGCCTATGCGAATGGTGGAGTGGGGTGGGTTCAAGGAATTCGTGGATACTTTTCAAAGGGACTTCACAATTCCATCACGTAGGACGGTGACAAGAGATATAGAACTGATTTACAGAAAAGAAAAAAGGCAATTGGCGGACTACATCAAAAAAAGTAGTCAACGAATCTGTTTAACGACAGATTCGTGGACTTCTCTCCAAAATGTCAATTACATGGTGGTTACCGGGCATTTTGTTGATGGTTCTTGGAAGCTGCATAAGAAAATTATGAATTTTTGCAAGGTAGAAGACCACAAGGGAGAAACATTTGCAAACAAGCTTGAGAAATGTTTACAAGAATGGGGGACTGAGAAGGTTTTCACCATTACAGTTGATAATGCATCTTCCAACAGCGTTGCCATCGCACAGTTGGTTCGAATTTTGCGGCACAGACAAGGGTTGGTTTTAGATGGAAGTTATGTCCATGTGCGTTGCTTCGCGCACATTCTCAATCTCATTGTCATGGAAGGACTTAAAGATCATGAAGCTTCAATTGACAGAGTACGCAATGCGGTTAAGTATGTCAAAGCTTCACCTCAACGATTACAAACATTCAAGAATTGTCTAGAGAGCCTGAAAATAAAGTTTAAAGGTAATGTTACCCTAGATGTGGCAACCCGATGGAATTCAATGTATTTAATGTTAGAGAATGCAGAGAAATGCTCCAAAGCGTTTGAGCTATTAGCAGATTCTGATAGGAGTTTCAGAGTGGACATGGGAGTCAATGGACCTCCAACACCCAACGATTGGGCTGAAGTTCGGGAGCTATGCAAGTTCTTAAAGGTGTTTTACGACAAAACTGTAAAAGTTTCAGCCTCCTTGCATATTACTGCCCACCAATACATTATTGAAGCCTGTGAGGTGAAGCAAAACATTGAAGACATGGTGAATTCTGAGAGCTTGGTGTCAATAAATATATCACTTGGAATGATGACCAAGTTTAACAAGTATTGGGGCAGCTTCGAGAAATTCAATACTCTTTTCTTCATAGCCATCTTACTCGATCCAAGGTGCAAAGGCAAGGTTCTAGAACATTGTCTTGGCATTTTATTTGGTGCGGAAAAAGTTTTTGATTTATACCAGGTAGTAGTAGCTCTTTTGGAGAAATTATATATGGAGTACAAAGAACTAGACGACGGTCCTGATTGCACCATAGTTGGAAATAAAGAGATAGGGGATGATCTATTGTCAAAGTTTTGGACTAGTGATGTTGGCTCAAGTGAGGCTACATCAGAATACAAAGACTATTTACATGACAAAGTTATTCAACACTCGAAAAACTTAGATGTTCTTGCTTGGTGGAAAATGCAAGAACAGTATCCAGTTTTGAAGCTAATCGCAAGAGATGTCTTAACGATTCCGATCTCTACAGTATCTTCCGAATCAGCATTTAGTTGTGCGGGACGCATCATTGGGGAATCACGTACTTCTCTATTACCGACAACAGTGGAAGCGATTATTTGTACGCAAAGTTGGATTCGTTCGACGACTCCAACTTTGGCCGAGGGTACTGAGGATGTGGAGGAATATGAGACTATTGACGAAGGTGTGTACTCTTGATTTTATATTCTTGATTTCAAATTTTCAATGTTAAGTATTTACTCTTCATTTTATTTTCTAACTCATTATTTGGTTTTGTATAGAACTTGCAGCCTACAATCGTACAAATGATCTAGATGGAGAAGTCGAAGATACTGATGAGGTAGATGAAACAATTATTACATAAGGAGTCGAAGGTATTGAATGACCTTTCTTGTGATGTTTTTCTTTTGTGTTGCTGTAAAAGTTGAATTCTGTTCTTTGCATGATTTCAGAACTGCTTTGGAGAATTGAGAATTTTTTAGAATTACCAATCTGTTTGTGAATCTGTTTGAGAATTGAAAATTGTGAATCTGTTTGTGAATTTTTTAGAATTTTTTTCTTAATCCGATCCGATCCGATCCGATCCGTTTCGATCCAATCCGATCGGATTAGGGTTGCTTTTTTCATCAACGGATCAGATCGGGTCAGCTTTCATATTTTCGAATCCGATCCGAACAAGTCGAATCGATTGGGTCAGAATCTGATCTGTTTCGACCCGTTGCCCACCCCTACTTGCTTGAGAATATACACACCAACCGAGGACAAAGATCAGAAGAGATTAATCTTTTGAAACACCAATCAAAAGGGTTTAGCTCACCGACCTCGATCGTGGTCGGATGAATTCCTGGCTCTCTTGCTTGCCCATCAAAAAGGCTAATTTGTTCCTCTCTTCCCTTCAACTTCTTCCTTATTTGCTCTTCTGTGATTCATCTCCCAACCTTCTTCTTCTCTAATTATGGAGTACAACTTATACGTCCTGAAAATTGAAATAGCTAGGTCCGGATATAGGTTGAAAATCATGCAATGAACATGCTCCCAAATGAACACAGATGGAATATAATTAGTCTAGCAAAATCAAATAATAAAAACACGGTATCATTTATCGATTAAAAGTAAAGAACAATCCAAAGAGATCGTACAATAATCTAAACATTATCCACTGACTTTGCTGACCCATTCTCGACAGTATTCACGTGCCCTTTGATACTATCCCAGCTGTTTTTTTTTTAATTTTTTCAACATTAAAAAATGCAAAACATGGTTCGATCTTTAATCTCCATTTACACATCTCAAATTCAGCGAACTTACAATTTTTATGAGGAGTAGTTGAGACGGCATCTATGGTAGGTTTCGGCTTTTCCTTTGTCTTCGTGCTAATTATTCAACCAGAAATAAAAGCAGAAAAAGGAAAAACAAAAGCAACTGTCAAAATTAAAAAATATATATTAGGAAATGTCAAACCGTGTTCTAAACACGGTGTTGTAGAAGTCTGTACCCAGATACTGATAATTCAACGACGAGTACAGTACATATAATTTACATTAAAATAATTTAAAGACATTTAAGAACAATAGGACGACGAAAATTATGAGAGAGATCCAAAGAAGACCTGTGTTAGATGTAGAGATGGAGAGAGAGGGGATAAGGGATGAAGTTGGCTTCTGGGGTGTTGGAAGAGCTGGATTCAGATTAATGCTCAAAACTTTTTGCCAGTGGTGGAACCCATTTCTTTCCTGGCTTTTGTGGAAAAAGGGCATCTGCATTTTTCGCAGTATATATGATGAGGATGAAGTTCTTGACTGGGTAAGAAATAGAGAGAGAGAGAGAGAGACGCGGAGAACAGAAAAGAAAGTTGTTATCCGATAACAATGGTGATCCAGAGGATGGAGCTGTGCTTAGAGATATTGAAGATAGTGATCGAGTTTGTAGTCGTAGTTGCAGAAGCTGTTGCCGGAGTTGTCGTTCTGCAGAGTTCGTCGAGCTCAATTCATAGCTCCAATGGCGTTTCCGTTCCTTTCGTCGGATTATTTTCTTGAAACTTTATTTTTCATTTTCTTTTTTACAATTCTGTTTTCGTTATTACAATTCTTCTTTTATTTGATGAACAGAAAAGTTTATATGTATATATTTTCTAGAAGTTATTTTCAGCCAAGGTTGGTAAAACATTTCTTCCCCAGTTTCTGGTTTTGGTTCATCTGCAAATCCGTGCGTCCTAATTCGGTTTCTGGGTAACCTCAACTGTAGTTCTGACCATTTTGACCTAAGTTCGAACAGTGTTTCAGTGAAAAAGACGAGAGAGAGAGAGAATAAATCTGGAGAAATGAAAAGGTGGTGGCTGTTAATTACTTAATTATGAAGATAGAGTCATGGGTAATCAATGCATTCATGTGGGTACGACAAAAGATGAGCAATATTCCGTGGAAGATGAGCATTTTTCTCTGACAGAGACTATGCTGCAAAGTTTGATTTTTGATGCCCAATTATTGGTAATTTAACTGTTACCAATTTGATAATCGACTACTTCAGCAACTGTCAGGATGTACCGTTGAAATTGGGGGTCCTAAAGTGGAGGATTTGGAAGCTCTCAACGCCTAGTTTATGGGCTGGTAAATTTTATTCTCTGTCAAATTTGGAGGAAATGAAAATCCAATTAAATAAACAAAATAAGATGAAATGGGAAACACACTCCAAATCGCTTCAATTATGGGACCAATCTGTAGAAGGAAGGAGTGTGAAGATGAAACTAATCCACAACAAACAAGTGTGATGGATTAAAATGAATCCTACAGGCATGAAAATCCAAGGGTGGTGTAAAATCCAATCTCAATGCAACTCTGTACAAATACCAACATGTAAAAAAAGAGAAAACAGAGGTACTAGTAGAGTTGAGAATCAAACTGAAATCTATGAGGAAGAAGGCATTGAAGTTGTGAGGACGAGATAAGACAAATACCGAAGCCCGTCCTGGATTTTATACACAGCCGTGGATCGATCCGCCTGCAGATTCTTGGAGAAGGAGTTGGCTTTTTCTTGAATGGATGGTTGTGGAAGACCTTCCGGAGAGTCGGTAATTGCACTCTTTAAGGCGGCTTGATAAGCTTCAGCCACGTCAGAAATTCCTGAACATTAACCATTTATTTATGAGAAAATTCTCAATCTTCTTCTAAGATTCTATAGCAGCTTTTGTTCTTAATCAACAACTTCTTCTAGTGAGCATAGTAATGTGGATCGTAGGGTAAGAGTCTCTGCTAATTTGTTGTTTCATAGGCTCTCATTGATGCCCCATTTTTATTCAGTGAGATCCTACTAATTATGCCAGAAAACAATACCATCAAGAGAGCAAAAGGTACCAGTGATGAAACTGTTAGAGACGGCATCAACATATACCGTCATTGACTGTGCTTTTAATCTGATTATTTTTGCTTTTTCAATCGAATCCTCAGGCCAATTTATGCCAATCACATTTTCACCAGTATCATCTTCCTGGGCTTGATTGGCGTTAGATATTATAGAGTTGCCAATCATCAGCAATTGAGATACTGCAGAACAGCACATTTCTGAGAGTCTCTGCAATAGCATTTTCAGATTTTTATTCAACTATCAAATACTAAGGGTTGGAGGATTAAATTGAACAATGATTCCATACATGGACACCCTCTGAGTGAAGTGATTCTAGCCTGCCAGTAGTTCTTTGAAGTATTTCAGAAACAGTTAAGCCCTCTAAGGCATTGGTGAAACTGTAATTGAGAAATTGTAGAAGTATGAGAAGCAAGATTCATGAAGAATAAAGCAACAAAAATAAAAACAAAGGTAATATCAAGTTTACCTTCCTAGTATACTCTCTTATTATACATGCTAAAGTGTCAAGTTATGATTAGTTCAATAAATATTATAAATAATTATTTTAACTATAATACATTAAATAGACTTTGACTAGACCAATCAGAACCCGACACGTCAACATGTACAATAAGATAATATGCTAAAAAAGTAAATCTAGTATTACTCATAAAATCAAGGAATAATTACCTTGCAGCCATATCAGCAGCCTTAATGATGCTCGAGTCATGCAAGCTCCTCATCTCCTCACCATTTCCCTCCGTCCCAGACTCTACCTTCTTACCTTTGTCAGATTCAACATGGCTTTCATCCAGGTCAGATGTTAAACTGAAAATTTGCTGGATTTCTTTGAGTTTTCCATCATATAAAGATTTCAAGTTTTGAGATAACTTTCCTTTTCTACGGTTACATAACAATGTATAGTGGTTGGACAAGGCCTCTAACTCCTGAGAGTGACAGAATTCAGTTTTAAACAGTTTCAATTGGCTATCATTTTAATAAACATTAAACTTGCAGGAAGGCGTATGACCTCCAACTGTTCCGGACCTCCATATATGTAAAAGCATCTATCAAAAGTTACTTCTTCATATGACTGGTCCTCGTGAGCATGATAAGCCTTTATAGAGTTCTTCTCAACCTCAATACCAGTCTCTGTTATCAATAGATCAATGGTTTCCTTTCCTACAAGTTCAAGCACTTGCATTCCCTTTGTTGTGAAAGCTTTTCCTGTCTGTGGCATAAACAAATGCTAAAATAGTTTAAAACACCAAGAAACAGAAGACCTAAAGCTACACTTACCTCTAATAAAGATGGTGCAACAGAACCAGCTGCTGCAGGTAAACCTTTCTGCTGAATAGTGTCCGCAAGGTTAATAGCTGAATTTTCAAGCCTAGACAGCAAAAAACATAAAATTACTCATTCTCATATGCATATGATGAAGTTATCCCAGGATATGAGAAGGTAGCTGCACTGCAAATCTATTTAACAGAAGAAAACAGAGATCTCAAAAAAGACACCAGAAAAAGTTTCAATGCGCTTAAAGGAGGCAGTTGATGAAGCAACCCTAATAAAAGAGAAACCAACAACTCATTTCGACTAAAAAATGGAACAAGAATCACATAATATGTTATATTTTTATGATTATGATGGTATTATGTAAAGCTAACATTTTGCCGTACAAGAATTGTCTCCACAGAACTATCAAGCACTTTCAAGCCCTGCTATTGAAGCAGAGTAAGATAACTTCTAAAACAAACAACGATCAACAGTCTCATGTGACTCGTTAAATCCAAATTATTCAGTTGATGTAGGGTTTTAAGGAACCGCCAAAAAAATAGATGTTAGGATATAGTTGAGGAAAGAGTCGATAAAACATACATCCACAAGAATAACTTCTGCAACTAAGAAAATCAAATGTTTGTTCTTTATTTATACAGCGCCCAACTCTTTAGTGAAAGCAAAATGTAAGAGCTTCATTGGTACAAGTAATGGTCTGAAGCACTAGAGTGGGCGATAAAAACCATAACGTTTAAGATGTAGCATCCCCCACTCTCCCTTTTTAACAGCTTTTCTTTACTTCTCAAGGGCTAGCTGTAAAGTCACTACATTAGTGGTGCGTGCAGCAGTTCTTATACAGTTGGTTTTGTACAAGCAGAGTACAATGTACATATATTAGAGAGGAAAACATATTCTTGGAAAGAAACTAGAATGAGTATATTGTAAACGTTAGTTCTTTTTAAGTGAAAAAATCCTCTCCCCAAGTTCTTCTCCAATGGAGGCCTGACAATTAATAAGAGGTAGACAATCCACATTTACTAAACTTGCACCAAAAAATTAATATTCTTCTATGAGAGATTCTAGCGTCTCCACAAGTCACTTGCCTGACCGAGAATTGAATCTTCACTAGCCTTTTCCAATTTTTCTAGAGCAGATTGCCGTAGATTGTCACTGTCGGCATTTTCTGGTTCTTTTTCAGTAGAAGAAACCTCCGCCTTATCATCATCTGAAATATCAGAGTCCTCAGGATTTTGCAACTCTGCAAAGCTCTTTGCCGCTGTCTGAGCAACAGCAGATGCCTGCATTTAAAAAGAAATTGTTTTTTCTAATAAAAATAACCTATCAAAAACTTAGCAAATCTTAGACATAGCAAGTATCTACAGGTAGGACATTTATTTTACAGTTTTCTTTTGGACTAGCCCAACTTGTAACAGCCCTGTAGTTGTCAGCCCTGTAGTTGTCAATAAAACCCCACCAAAAACAACTGGTAGCACAAACGATGCTCAACAACAATCGTGCATTGCTCAGATATGAAAGTACTTTTTAAAATATTCACATCTTCGGAGATTTGAGGGGAAAAATGAGATTGACAATCTATATAACATATTTCCCTCGTTCAATCGATAGTAATTTAATAACTCTAAAGTCAACTACGAACAATTGATATGGCCCAGATAGCGTTAATACATAAACTTAATGAACTTCCAGTTTAAAAAGAAAATCTACCAGTGCCAAAAGGACTTTCAATATTTAAATCCAAAAATTCTAGATTAAATAATTTAGTTGCAGAGACTAAGGGTAGATGCATGTGTCATGGAGATTTCAAAAAACTGTTTTCAGCTCTTGAAATGCAAAAGTGAAATGATGAACATAGCGACTAAGAAATGTTTTCTCAAAAAACGAATCAGAGTAAATAGTACAAAATAGAAGAGAACTAAGGAAGCAGACAATATTTCCAGAAACTAACATCTATTTTCTGCATAAAATTTAGATCACTTAGAATTCTAAAAAAATCCATGTATCGCTGGATAATAATGTTCATTTCGTTTTCCGACACCCTATCAAACATCTACCCAAACATTTCCCAATTTTGAGAATTGTCAAGTAATATCCATAACCTAGACTATTCAGGTGCAATCATCCCTCATAGAGTCCGAATCGATCCCCTACTAACTCCATTCCCCAAAGATTATGATCTGAAATGAATGTATTTGATAATAACCAAGTCTGATACTTACATTGCGGGAGATCTCTTCCGCAGCCTTTTGAAGATCTGTTAGAACAGAGAAGGGAGAAAATCCCCAGCCACCCCAGCCTCCTCCTCCGCCCCTTTTAGGACTCTCGGCTTTTGCCTTTTGCTCTCCATGATCTTGACCATATTCTTCTCCGCCAACATCTCCGATGGCCCTTTCAATATTCCCATCGCCCTTCAATGGCTGCTTGTCCTCCATTACTGGACGCGCAATCTCTCGAACAAAAGAAGAAGTGGGACAAAAGCTCGGGATCTACCTCGACCGACCAATGTGCGTTGGGATGCACGTCGTTCGTAATCTCCACGACGTTTGGCAGGATGTCGTCACGCTTAGTCTAGAATCTAGAAACCTTTTTAATAGGGGCCGGGTCAGCGGTGTAGCCGATTTGTCTAAAAAATTAATAAAAATCAGAATGGATTGTTTTAGATTTTTAAAACTCACAAAACCAACCCAAGAACCAACTACTCTAGTTTTATTTTAATTTTAATTTAGTTTTTATTTTATATTTAAAAAAATAAAATATAATAAAAAATATATTTTTTATTATATTTATGTTAAATTTTAAGTAATTGGTCTGATTTATAACTAATTTTATAATTTATATCAAATTTTATTATAATTTTAGGTCGGTTATACTTTATTTTTGAACCTTTTGGACTCACATTCCTGGTTCGGTTTTACGTTTTTTTACTCTTAAAAACTAGCACCGGCCCATCAATAACAATTTTTAAAAAATTAGAACCAAGACCGAATTAAAACTGACAGTTCCAATTCTGTTCACGGTTTCAACTCAGTTTTGCCCACCCCACTTTTTAAGTTTTAACTGAACAATTGGGTAATTCACTATTTAAATTAAGATTAAATGACAAAAAAATCGCCAGTTTTAGAGTAATATACCCAAATAACCTGACATTTAAAAAAAATCAAAATGATCATGGCCAAATACTAATATTACGTACAGTTGTCCGTTTAATTTTTAATTTTTTTTCTAAAATTTACGAAAATATTTTTACTAACTAAATATCATCAAAATAATTTAAAAATTTTATCACACATCCACAATAATATAAAATAATATTCTAGAAAGTTTCATGAATTTTAAATTATTTTACAATTTATTATAATTTGTTTAACAGAAAAAATAAAAAAATCATTAAAAATACGTATGTTAATAAAATTTTACAAATTTAAAGGTAAATTATCACGACGTTGCACTACTATACTTCAAAACAATTTGAAAAAAAATATTTGAATTCGAACCAAATACGGGTGGGTAGAATTATTAATTTGTTAAGATTTTACAATTTTGGCGGTGACTAAAATTTGATTTTAAAAAACATAATAATTTTTTTATTAAAAGAAAAAGCAAATTTTGGGCATTAGTTTTAGGTACATAGGTCAAATCGGGCATAATTTTTAGAAAAATAAATTTTTTTATTTTTTTTATTTTTAATTATTAAAATATTAAAAAAATTGTTAAAATTACATACGATAATGAAAATTCTTGAAAATTGTATCACACACTTAAAGCCCTGTAAGACAATATGTCACAAAGTTTCGTGATTTTTTATTGATGTACGTAATGTTTACAAAATTTGTTTTTTTATGTAGTAAACAAATGATAGTAAACAAATGATAGTAAATCGTACCGTTGTTGAAAATTCATGAAATTTTGTGCAATATTGTCTTGTAATGCTATAACAGTGTGATAAAATTTGCAAGAATTTTTATTACGGTATGTAATTTTAACAAATTTGTTTTGTTTATGTATGAAAAAAATTATAGTAAATCGTACATTTGTCGAAAAAATTTAAAAACTTCCAAATTAGTGTCTTTTATTGTTGTTAATGTATGATAAAAATTAAAAGTTATTCCAATAAGAATTGGTTAGTCAAATTTATTAAAAAAAAATTGGTCATCACTCATTAGGACGCATCATGCTTCCGAGCATGCGTTTGAGAAGCCCAAAATTTATTTTTTCAAAACTCAGGTCTGATTTGGCCTATTAACCCACTCAGGCACAAAATTAGCTTTTTCTCTTTTATTAAACGTAATCTAAAAAATATAACAGGAGAATACTAACGCAATTCGCGCACAAATCCAACGGTGCAATACAGAGAAATCGATGTCCAAGAGGGAAAAGCTCTTCAGATTTTTAAAATTGAGGCATCAAATGAAGTTTTTCAGGGCCGAAGGCTAGGAAAACTCTTTTCGGGTGAGTAACTCTTTTGATCGACATATTATGCGTATAAATTAGACTATTGAGCGCAAAGTTGTAACTCTATAAAGTTTTAACACAAAATCATACAGCTGAGCGTTTTTCCAAAATTGTCTCATAACTTCAAAAGAAAATAATATACGAGCTTATCTTGCAAGTTGTGCAATTTTTTATTGATGTGCATATTTTTAATGAAAATTTTCACTTTTAGTATTCATAAAATTATAATAAATCGTATAATTATTAAAAATTTACGAAAATTTCTATAATAATATCTTATATTATTTTAAATGTGTAGTAAAAATTCAAGGCATCTCGATAATAGTTGATTAGTAAAATTGTATTTTTAAATTTTAGAAAAAAATAAAAAATATAGGAGACAGTTGCACCCTACAACCGCCATCTTATGAGAACAACTGCATCCTTCAACGCACGTCTTCTGGGGATGTCTGCATTCTTCAGCGGCCGTCAGCCATCGTCATTTTAATTTTTTTAAAAACTCGTGGTCATTTTATCCTATTACCTTATAACTTGTGGTTTTTGGCCTTTAACTCTTTAAATTAGGATAAAAGTATAAATTTTTTTTTGAACTTTTAAGAAATAAATTGAAAAAAACTATAAACATTAAAAGTGATTAAAAAAACAAGACTTGCAAGATATGTAAGTCCATAAAAAATTCGATATAAATATTTAAATCCATAAAAAATTCTACAGCTTGCAAGATAAACTTGTATAGTATCTTCCTTTGAAGTTGTTAAATGATTTTGAAAAACGTTCAAATCAAAAGTAATTATAAAATGCGGTTATTAAAAATATTGTATGATTTTATGTTAAAACTATGAAGAGTCATAATTTTATGCTCGATAGTCTCATTTAGATGCATAATATATCGATCAAAAGAACTTGTTGCAATATGTGTAATGGAAAAACCATAGGGATTTGTATCCAACTTTCGACAAAAAAAAAACCATGTTTGATGCCTCAATTTTTGCGTGAGTTGTGTTGTTCTTCTTCTCTACTGACGTATATTAATGAATTTTTTATTTTCTATATTTAGAAACTTATAATAAATCACATAAATATTATAAATTTAAAAAAAAAATCAGAATATTTTTCATATTTTGATGTAGATATGTGATAAAAAAATTGAAGTCATTTTGATAACA
This sequence comes from Begonia fuchsioides, assembly GCA_003255005.1. Classification (NCBI taxonomy): domain Eukaryota; kingdom Viridiplantae; phylum Streptophyta; class Magnoliopsida; order Cucurbitales; family Begoniaceae; genus Begonia; species Begonia fuchsioides. Next base: position 19,090 of record QAOC01016336.1, read on the forward strand.
CTTAGCTAGTAAAAAAAAATAATTTAAAAACAAAAAAAATAAGCAGACTACTATTACAGCAGACGACTACACCCTACAAAAGTTGTCTTCTACAGACAACCGCAACATAAGAACTAACTTATTTCTAAAGTTAGTCTTCAATCAAATGTCTCCCGTACCCATAATTCTTAAAACATTACTATTGTTCATCATGACATTACTAAAATCATCAAAGAGTATGTACTAAAAAAATCATCATGAAAAGTAACATGAAATGATGCACCAAGTTAGTATCTTTGCAAACAAGATTAACACAAATGTCGTAAAAAATGATATCAGTTTCACTCTCGTGACTCACTGCATTAATCTCTTATTCCTCTTTCTTTTCTTTTGTAAGTTCTTTTTTCAAAATTTTGCATTCTTTCCTCATGTAACCTGACTTCTTCTTGAATTCTTCATGTTTACCACGTTTTTATGATTGCTTACTTTAACTTCTTTAACGTCTCGCAGACTTCTGAAAAACTAGCACATCTGAAGAAGATTTACATTTTTATTTTCTTCTTGCTTTTCATTGAGTAAATTATTTTTAACCATCTTCATGGTTAATGTTCAACATGGTGTTAAAGTATTCAATGAGACATCCAAAGTTTCTCAATTATCCGATGAACTACCCAGAAGTAATAATGTCTACAATTCATCTTCAAAATTCAATTTTATTCCTACCAACGGATTAACCAATCTCACAAAGTCTCTTATATGCTCATTCATACTTTTTTCATCTTTGAAATTTAAATTTACAAGTCTTCTAATCAGCGACGCTTTATTTTTGAAAGTATTTTTACTGTAATAGTAACTTTCATGTGCAATATTTATCAATCATCATTACTCATATTGTTTGCATTTTCTTTGACTAACACTGACATAAATAGATCTT
>QAOC01016337.1:4695-92100 GCA_003255005.1 Begonia fuchsioides
TAATCATGATTAGTAAACCTTAATTACCCCTTAATCACTCACTAATTATGCTTTAATCACAATTAGTCACTAATCAAATAGGGACACGTGACACTTTCTTATTGCTTCTCTACTTTAAATTACCAAATCATATTTGTATCTAATAATATTCTTCGACTAAGGTTTATGAAAATAATATCATTGATTAAGGAGGAAATCTAGTGAAGGTGACATATCCTTTAAGCATAAGTGTAATTTTAGTTACTATCATTTTTATGCTAATTTTTATAAACCTAGCTTTTTCATCTTTCACATTTAATTAAATATCTTAATTTATCTTAAAAGTAAGCAATTTTAATTTTTGGGTATTATAGTTGATGAGTTGAGTCGTGGGATGATTGAGCACAATTGCATATGACTCCAACTCGCCATGCAAAGTAAACTTCAATCGGGTTTGGGTGAGGGCTCGAATCCGGCAGACTCGGTTTTAGGTTGCAATTCACATCTTCTCCACACCAAGTTATCACGTGTTTTGGCCTTGTTTGATCCTCCAAAGTTGGCTTAGAAATGTATAATTCTTCAATTAATTTTCCCGCAAAATTAACAAACATATTAGAAAAATTCCGAGCTCGGGCTTGGGTGATTGCTCTACTTGGCATGCCAATCCGTGGCATGTCATCCTCCTTGAGTTCTTGAGGATTTGACCTCAAATCCAATGGAAAGTCATCTCCATCTTGTTCATCTTCATCAAATCAAGCAAAGGGAGAAAGGTCTTGAACATTAAATGTGGCTGAAATTTTGTAATCCCCTGGCAACTCGAGTTTTATGCGTTTGGATTGATCTTTTCGATAATTTTGAAAGGACCATTGGCCCTTGATGAAAGCTAAGAAGCCCTTTGATTCGGAAACCTTTCTTTTCACAAATGCAACCACACGAGATCTCCCACTTTGAAATCAATTCTCTTTCTACCTCGGTTCGCATACTTAGCATAATTCTCATTAGCCCTTTGGATAGACTTACTAACCTTCTCGTGTAGTTTCTTAATAAACTCGGTTTTCGTACCACCATCCGGATTGCTGATTTCCTTAGATGGAATGGGCAACAAATCAAGAGAAGTGAGGGGGTTAAACCCATATACCACCCTTAAAAGGGCTTGTCCGGGTAGCACTATGAACGTTACGGTTGTATGGAAACTCAATATAAGGGAGTTGAAGGTCCCAATCCGAGAGTTTCTTATTTACCACGCTTCTTAGCAAAGTTCCCAATGTTTGTTTTACAACTTCCGTTTGTCCATCGGTTTGTGGTTGGAAGAAGGTGCTGAAAAGTAGTTTAGTTCCAATCCTTCTCCAAAGAGTTTTCCAAAAAGCGCTTAGAAATTTCGCATCCCAGTCCGAAACGATGGTCTTGGGTATTAAATGCAAACGAACCACCTCTTTGAAATAAATCTCAGCCACATGTGGTGCATCATTGGTTTTGGAGCAAGCTAAGAAGTGAGCCATCTTGGAGAACCGATCTACTACAACCATGATAGAGTCTTTGGACATGCAAGTTAGAGGAAGACCGAGTATGAAATCCATACTAACCTCCACCCAAGGATGACTCAGCACGGGAAGTGGGAGATACAAGCCTTGAGGAAGCAATTCGCTCTTGGCTTTCTTACATATAATGCACTTTTCTATAATTCGATGTATATCACAAAATAAGTGTGGCCAATAGAAATGCTCTTTAAGAGCCTGTAAAGTTTTTTTCTCTCCAAAATGGCTAGCCAACCCTCCACCATGAGCTTCTTTGATAAGGGAATTCAGGAGGCCACCACTTGGAATACATAACTTTCCTCCTTTAAAAAGAAATCCATCCGTGAGGTAATATCCGCAATTCACCTTGTTGATACTTATCTCATACCACTTGCTGAAATCTTGGTCATCTTTATATGCTTCCTTAATCCATTCAAAACCAAGGAATTTAGTGGATAATTTGGTTAGAAGGACATACCTCCTGGATAGTGGATCGGCAACCACGTTTACTTAACCCTTCTTGTATTTGATTATATACGGATATCTCTCAAGAAACTCCACCCTTTTGACATGCCTTCTATTCAGCTTGCCTTGGCTTTTAATGTGCCTAAGAGCTTGATGATCCGAATAAATAATAAATTCTTTAGATAACAAATAATGTTGCCATATCTTGAGTGCTCGAATTACCGCATATAACTCTCTGTCATAGGTCGAATAATTTAGGGTAGCTCCCTTGAGTTTCTCAGTAAAATATGCAAGTGGTCTTCCTTCTTGCATAAGGACAGCACCTAAATCTGACCATTGCAAGGAGTTTATTAGGGAAATAAAAATAAGCACTCCGAATGGAAATATTATCACCCAAAAGGTTCAATATGAAACCGAACCTGATTTCTGCTCTTCTTGCTCCTCCATTGGTCATAAATCTGACAATTGCAAGAATAGATTTGATGCCCTCGCTCCTCCTGCCCCCGCTCCTCCCATAGTTAAAGAAATTTCAGATCCCCATTCCATTCCCCCTTCCCCTTGTGTTGATCCCTCGGTTAAAGCCACTGATGATGACTTGGATTCTCAAAAGGACCCTATGGACCTTCCCCATCTTGATTGTTCCTTTGTCGGACAATCTAATTCCTTTATCTCCTCGGATGATAAAGACTACTTGGACTCCAAATCCCTTGACTCCATTTCTGACTCCAACATTCCTTTCACCAGAATCTCTAGCCGATCGAAAGGAAAATCAAAAGATCTGATTCTTTCCATCTCTACAATAGTCTCGGGAAAGTGAAATACCTCCTCCCAAAAGGACATGTTTAGGGCAACAACAAGGTGTGGGGAATTCTAGAGAATGTTTTGTCTTGAATACTTCTCAAGATTAATCAAATCTAGAAGTCGCAGCTCCCAATTCAATTTTCATCCTATGTGTGAGAATTTTGATATCACTCACTTCATCTATGCCGATGATCTCATGCTTCTAGCTCGTGGGGACACCACTTCAATTAAGATTCTCCTAGATTGCCTTTCAGACTTCGGTTCAGTCTCCTGGCTAAAGATGAACTTGGAAAAATCTAGTATTTTTGCTACCGAAATTAGCTCTCAAGACCTCAATGAAAACTTCCGAATGTCGGGTTTAAAACCTTGATCCCTCCCCTTCAAATACCTTGGTATCCCTCTTTCGGCAGGAAATCTTCATTCAAATAATTACCTTCCATTCATTAGAAAGCTTACAGATAATATTATCGGCTAGAGTGCAGTATCCCTATCTTATGCAGGCCGTCTTGAGCTCCTAAGATGGGTTTTAAAAGGAGTTGAATGTTTGTGGATGTCCATTTTTAACCTCCCTGCAATGATAAAATTAAAAGCTACTCAAATCTGCAGGAATTTCCTCTAGGCATCGGGAAAAGCGACTATTGCCTGGTCCACTGTCTGTTTTCCTAAGATGGAGGGTGGTCTCGGACTTCGGGATCTTGATTCTTGGAATAAAGCCTTTCACACTAAAGCCATCTGGAACATTCAAGCCAATAAGGAATCTCTTTGGGCTAGATGGATTAGTCATTTCTATTTAAAAGGAGTGGATTTTCGGAGTTGGTCCCCGGGTTATTGTGTCTCCCCTTTCATGAAAAACCTCATCCAAACTCGAGCTTTTCTCCTTGAAAAATTCACTTCTATTGACAAAGCAAAGGTCTAATTGAAGCTTGGAAAAGAAAATCAAATGGCCATGGTTTATCACATCTATATCACTCCTTCAGGCCTTCTGGATCCCCTAAGCCTTGGCCCCCCCTTTGTTTGGGCAAAATGTGTTATTCCTAAGCACTCCTTCATACTTTGGCTTGCAGCTCATGAATGGCTTAAAACAAAAGATCAGCTAGCCTTATGGGAATATCTGACCTTTGTTGTTTATGCTCTCTTCATTCTGAATCCAATCGCCATCTCCTTTTCTCTTGCCTCTTCTCCAACTCAGTTTGGTCTATCATAAAAGCCAAATTCGGTCTACAAAGATCTCTTAGCACCCTAAAAAGTGCTTTCAAATGGACAAAGAAGGAAAACAAAGTAGATCATAAGGAAGCCAACCTGATGAAAATCACTCTTGCTGCCTCTGTTTACTACATTTGGAATGCTTGAAATGTCAAATCCTTTGAAGGGAAGACTTGGTCGGCTGAGCAAGTTTCAAGAAAGATTGAAAATGATGTTTTCAAAATGATTTTCTCTCTTTATCCTATGCAGATTGAGCAAATCTCATTCACTCTGAAAGGACAAGATCCTATCTCCACCCTTCTCGACTCATTCCTTTTTCTGTCTTCTTGAAGGTTTTTTCTCCTCTGTATGTCTCGGGTGTTTTGGTGGATGCTGCTGCTCTCTTTTGCTTGATCATTTTTTTGTTTGGTGGATGCCACTGCTCTTTTTCTTGCTCGGATCTACTGCCGCATTAGATTATGTTGTCTTGTCTCAAGTTCTGCTGCTCCTTCTCTGGCTTGTCCCAAGATGTTGCTATTGTTGTGGCTTCATCTCTATTTTTGGCCAATGCCACTGCTTCCTGCTCTCTTGGTTGCTGATGCCTTTCTCCCCGGATTCGCCTGCTCCGTCTCGTTCCTGGTCTTGAAGATGACATTTTTGTATTCCTCCCCAAGATGCCTCTTGTTGCTGCCTTGGGTTGAGCTGATTAATTGTTTATATAGTCAATTTTGAGCCTGGCTTGATTTCTATTGCCGGCTTGTGTTAGTTGGGTTTTCTTGCTTTTGGTAAGTTCCAATGTTGACTTTCCTTTTGTGCTTTTAGCTTTTGTTTGGGGTGTCCGGGGTTGTTTCTCTGGCTGTATTTTTCTTCCCATGGCCCTAGATCTTGACATTCATTCTTGTTTTGCTTTCCTTTTTATATTATTTACCTTAAACAAAAAAAAATGACCTAGATGCCAAGACTTAGCCTTAAGCTATAAACCCTTGTAAGCCCTTAAGTCTTAAGCCTTAATCCCTTAGCTCTAAGCTCTAAGCCATAAGACGTAAAACGTAAGCAATAAGCTCTAAGCCCTAAGCGCTAAGTCTTAATCATTGATCCCTAATCCCTAATCCCTAATCCCTATTCAATAATCCTTAAGTTTGAAGCCTTAGACCCTATGCCCTTACGACAAATCACAAAGCCAAAAACCCTACACCATAAGCCCAAAGCTTTAAGACTTCACCTTTAAGACTTAAGCCATAAGCCCTCAGCCCTAAGTCTTATGCTCTAAGACCTAAGCTCTACTCCCTAATCCCTAAGCCCTAAGCAAAGCCAAAAAAGCAAGCACGGGGGATTTTTTATCCCCTAGGCCCTGGCCCTTATCCCTAAGCCATAAGCCCTAATCCCAAAGCTCTAATTCCTAAGCCAAAACCCTTAACCTCTAAGACCTTAGCCTTAAGCCTTGAGCCCTAAGACCTTAAGCCATAAACCTTACGCCATAAGCACTAAGACTACCGTACACCCTAAGTACTAAGTTGAATGTCCTAAGCCCTAGTGTTTAAGCATGAACACCTAAACCATAAGCCCAAAGTATTATACCATAAGACTTAAATCCTAAGCCCTAAGTAGTAAGCCCTAAGCCGTAAAGCATAAACCTTAATTCTAAGCTCTAAGCGCTAACTTATAAATCCAAAGTCCGAAGCCTTAACAAATAAGTCCTAAGACATCAACCGTAAGCCTTAAAGCCCTAAGACATAAATCCTAATTCCAAAGCCTTAAATTGAAACTTGTAGCCATAATCCCTAGGAAAATAAATCCAAAGCCATAATCCACATGCCCTAAGCCCCAAGAGTTAAATCTTCAGTCCTAAGCCTTAAGCACTAAGAAATAAATTGTAAGCCCTAAGCCTAGGCTCTATGCCCAAAGCCCTAAGACGTAAATCCTAATTCCTAAACTTTGAGGCCTTAAATGCGAACCCTAAGCTCTAAGACCTAAGCCGAAGCCCTAAATCTTCTCAAATGGTGCCAAATAGCTCCATTCAATCCACTCGATCAGTTAAGAGACTAAACACACATTTTGGGCAATGTAGAAAAAGTTTTCGAACATCAAACAAGCTTTATGCTTGTCGTCAAAACCTACTCCAATGCCGATAAACAGCACATTTAAAGCCTTTTGGTAGGTTAAGATGATGAGCGAACAATTCACTTGGGGCACAAAATTTTTTCGTACGTCATACAAACATTCTAAGTATTTTTTAAAGTTACCCAAATACCGCTGAAAAACTCAATTCAAGGCTTTTGCTAGGTAAAGAGGCTGAACCTGCAAAACCCAAAACTCAAACCTTGAAATCCAAAACCCAAAACAAAAAACCTAAATTTAAAACTTAAAACTTAAAACTCGAAACCCAAAACCCAAAACTCAAAACCGAAGCCCAAAAAATAAAACTCGTAACCTGAACAAAAAACCTAAAAACCAACACTTAAAACTCAGGTTTTAGGTTTAGGATTTCGGGTTTAGGATTTGAGGTTCAAGTTTCGGGTCTCAAGGTTCAAAGTTTGGGTTTTGAGATCAAGGTTTGAGGTTTGAATTCGTATTTTGGGTTTTGGAGTTCGGGTTTTTGGTTACGAGTGTTGTGTTTAAGGTTTCAGGGTTTAATTTTTTTTGTTTCAAACATAAAACCTGAAAACCAAAACCTCTAACTCAAACCCTAAAACCAGAAAATCAAATGCTAAACTTAAAACCCAAAACATAAACTTTAAACCTCGAAAGCCGAAACTTGAACTACAAATCCTAAATCCAAAAACAAAAACCTAAAACCCAAAATCTGAAACCCATTACCCAAAACCCGAAAAAAAACCCAGAACAAAAATTCAATCCTAAACAAAAAAAAAACAAAAAATAAAAACCCAAAACATCAAACCTAAAAGCCGAAACCTGAAACATGAACTTTGAACTCCGAAACCCGAAACTGAAATGCCAAAACCTAAACCCAAATAAAAAAATCTTAAACTCGAAACATAAAACCCGAAACCTAAAACTTGAAACTCGAATCTAAAACCAAAAAATCAAACGCTAAACTTGAAACCCAAAACATGAACCGAAACCCAAAACCCAAAACTGGGACCCTAAAACAAAAAAATCAAACGCTAAACCTTAAACCCAAAACATTAACTTTGAACCTCGAAACCCGAAACTTGAACAACAAACCCTAAACCAAAAACCCAAAACCTAACACAAAAAATCCAAAACTCGTTACCCAAAACCCGAAAACAAAATTCATACCTCGAACCCTGACCTCAACGCGGACTTTGAACCCGGATACCCGAAACTTAAATACAAAACCCTAAACCAAAAACCCAAAATTTTATACTTGAAACGTAAAACACGAAACCCAAAATCTGAAAATCGAACCATAAAGCCCCAAAACCAAACCCTAAACTTGAAACCTGACACAAGAACTTTGAACCCCGAAACCCGAAACTCAAACACAAAACCCTAAACCCAAATAAAAAAATCTTAAACTCAAAAAATTAAACCCAGAACCCCCAAACCCAAAACCTGAAACTCCAACTCTAAAACCCAAAAATCAAGCGCTAAACCTGAAACCCAAAACAAGAACTTTGAACCTCGAAACCCGAAACTTAAACCACAAACCCTAAACCATAAAACTAAAACCTAAAAGAATAAATTTGAAACCAGTTACTCAAAACCCAAACCCAAAAAAAAAAAATTCAAACCTCAAACCATAAACCCAAAATATGAACTATGAACCCTGATATCCGAAACTCAAATCTAAAAAACATAACTCCAACCCCTAAACCCAAACCCAAACCCGAACCCTAAAACTCGAAACGTGAAACCCGAAACCCAAAACCTAAAATCTGAAACATGAAACCCAAGACCCAAAACTCAAACATAAAATCTGGAAACCAAAACTTAAAACCTGAACCCAGCAACCCAAAACAAGAACCCCGAAACCCAAAACTTGAAATTTGAAACTTAAAAATCGAAACCCAAACCCCAAAAACCGAAACCCATAACCCGAAACAACAAAACCCAACACCCGAACTCAAACATCACAACCCAAAACCCAAAACTTAAACCCAAAACCGGAAACTCGAAGCCCATATCCCCAAACAAGAACAACAAAAGCCGAACACCGAATTCTATTTCTTACCCGTAACCCAATCTTTGAACCCTAAGATTCAAAAGTTGAACCCTAAACCCTGAAAGAGAAAACTAAAACTCGAAACCTGAACTTTCGAAACACAAAAAATAAAAGCTGAAACTCAAAATGCGAAACTTAAAACCCAAAACAAGAAACCTTAAACTTGAACCCTGAAACCAAAAATCAAAACCGGTACTTTGAACCCCGATACCTAAGATTCAAACCCCAAACACTAAATCCAAACCAAAAATCCAGAAACATAAAACTCAAAACCCGTAACTCCAATCTAAAAACCCAAAAACCAAAACTTGAAATTCAAATACTGAAACCGAAAACCCAAACCCTTTGTAACAACCCTCATTTATTTTATGAATTTTGTGATTTTAAGATATAAATGTTCAAGAGTTATTTCATGAATCTTGGGTAGCTATTGAGGAATTTAAGTATTGTGAATGTTAGCAATGTAGTAGGTTGAAGGTGATGAATAAAATAAGGTTTAAGGGGTACAATTAATGAAGTTATTTGAAAAGGTTAGAAAATCTTCTAAGTGTTTTGGAACACTTTTGGTCGACCCCAGGATTGAGGAGGGGTCGACACAATTGAATACTTTAGGTCGACCCCAGGATTTAAGAGATATCGACACAACTGAATACCTTCGTTCAACCCCAGGATTGAGGAGGGGTCGACACAACTGAATACTTTAGGTCGACCCCAGGATTTAAGAGGGGTCGACACAAGTCACTCTCGGTAATTACTTTCAGTCAACACAATGGACTTGCGGTTGACACTCTCCCAGATTTGAGTTGAAAAGTCAGCCAAAAACGTGGGGAAATCTGATTGATGGACGTAAAGGAAATGTTAATTTTGTTGATTAAGAGACAAGAAGGCATGGTCTGCCATTTCCCTACCAGCACGACTTCTTCTCCCCATTTTCCTCTAAATTCTCACGTCTTGATCAAGGGGATTGTAACGACCCGATTCTCAGGACGCCGCCTGCTGCTTTCCTTACTTACTTACTTGCTTACTTACTTACTTTCTTTCTTACTTTACTTGCTCGGTGGCGACCCGAGAATAGGTCTGTTACATGATTTCTTACTTACTTACTTACATTACTTTGGTGGAAAAACTTGTTACTTTAATTTCTAAAAAATTACTATCTTTAGTTCATAAAATAGTTTACAAGGAAACCGTCCAATGATAAAAACATACATTTGAATTCCACCTTTAAATAAAATACATAAGCATTTAATAACTTAAAACTACAGCGGAAGACAACTACTTTAACTAAAATACATTCATTTTCAAAAGCTTTGTATATCCATCACACCAAAATAAGGGTATCACGACTGTGTGTGTGTCATGCATCACTCCCCGTCGGTCATCGCTCAATAAACCGTATCATTTGGACACTCCTCTGCTCTAACTCCTTGGTCAGTCACTTGAACAATTTCTTCCATTACATTCCCTACATTGCAAAGCCTAAACTATGAGCCTAAAGCTAAGTAAGTAGCATAACTATAAAATGCAATGCATGAGTATGCTATGTCGTTAAAACAATGCACAAAACTCAAAACCGACCCCAAAATCCAAAAACCGAAACATGAAACACAAAACTCAAAACCCAAACCCCAAAACCCAAAATCTGAATCCCAAAACTGGAAACTCGAACCCCGACACCCAAAACTCGAACCTTAAAACTAAAAATCAAAACCCGAGCTCTGAACCCAAAACCTGAACCTTAAAACCCGAAACCCAAAAAACAAAATCTGAAGCTTGAAACGTCAAACCCAAAACACGAAACCTGAAACTCAAAACCAAAACTCTAAAACTCAAAAGCCGTACCCTAAAATGAAAAACTCAAAATCTGAACCCTGAACCCCAAAACCAAAAACTCGAACCTAGAAACTTGAAATCGAAAACTTGAGATTTAAAAATTTAAACCAAAAACCCAAAACCCGAAACGCTAACCCGAACACCAAAACCCAAACTCCAAAACCTGAAACCTAAAACCCGAATCCAAAAACCTTAAACCAAAGACTCAAAAATTGAACCCTCAAACCTGAAACGTGAAACCCAAAATACGAAGCTTAAACCTACAACCCAAACCCGAAACATAAACCAAAACTTGAAACCCAAACCTCGAAACCCAACACTTGAAACCCAAAACCTAAAACAGGAAACCCGAAATGGAAAACCGAACCCCAAAACACACCCCAAAATTTGAAACCCAAAACTCAAAATTCAAAAATTGAAACATGTATCTTGAACCCAAAAAACCTGAAACCCAAAACTTGAAACTCGAACATGGAAACCCAAAACAAAAACCTTGAACTGAAACAAAAAATTTGAAACCCGAATAATGAACCCCAAAACCTGAACCCCGAAATTGAATCCCGAATTTAAACCTCAAACCCTGAACTTGAAAAATGAACTTTAAACCCCAACCCTAAACCAGAATCCCGAAACCTAAAACTCGAACCCTAAAACCGAATCCTAAACTTGAAACCTTAAACATGAACTTTAAACCCCAAAACCCGAATCTTGAACCTCAAAACCTAAACCCAACACCCGAAACTTAAAACCCAACACATAAAACCCAAAAACCGAAACCTAAACCCAAATTCAAACCTCGAAACAAATAACCCAAACCTTGAACCCGGAATGAAACCTTAAACCCAAAAACCCAAACTGAACCCTGTAACCAAAAAATCAAACCTAAAACTTAAAACTCAAACTCAAAAACCTGTAAAATGCAACTGAATTTGAAACCCGAAACCTGAGACCCAGAACCCAAACCCTTAAACCCAAAAACGTAATACCCGTATCCCGAAACCTGAAACCCATTATCAAAAACTTAAGGCAAAAAAAACCATAACGCAAAACTCAAAACCCAAAACCCGAAACCTAAAACCTGAAACCCAAAATATGAAACTTAAAACACGAAACAAAAAATCTAAAAATGAATACCTAAAACCCGAAACCTATAACCAAAACTCAAAACCAAAATCCCAAAACGCGAAACCCAAAATACAAAACCAAAACATAAAACTCGAAATGCAAAACCTGAAACACAAACCTTGAAAACTTAAACCCGTAACCTAAACCACAAAAGCAAAAACCAAACACCCGAACCTCGAACCTCGATACCCAAAATACAAACCCTGAAACCCAAAACAATAGCCTAAATACAGAAACTTCAAACCCAAAACTCCAAAACCCAAAACATGAAATCTTAAACCCGAAACCCAAACCCAAAAACCTAAAACTAGAAACCAAAAAACCAAACCCAAGACCCAAAACCTGGAACCAAGAATGAGAAAGCCCAAACTCAAAACCCAAACCCTAAAACACAAAAACTCAAAACATGAAACCCGAAACCAAAAACAATAACCCCAAAACTCGAAACCCTAACCTCAATACCAAAAACCCAAAACATGAAACCTTAAACTTAAAACTCGAACACCAAAACGCAAAGCCCAAAAACAAAAATCCAAACCTAAACCACAAAACCCAAAACCCAAAACAACCACCCAAAAATTGAACCCCAAAACCATAACCCTGAACACTTGTGATGAGAACCACGGGTATATCAAACCCGAGACCCTTCAACAATGAGGAAAAAGATACCTGGATCGCCTTTGAATCAAGTACGAGGAACTTGACCCCAATCAAACCTTGCCGACGGAACCTAAGTTATCAAACAAGGAGATTGACCCAGACCAAACTTGTCGGTAAGAACCAAAGCTATCAAAATTGATCTGTCAAGAATTAACTTGATGAAGATCGAGTTCTTCGCAAAGAACCAAAGAGAAAATCTATCCAAAACACTCAAGGTGAATTAATCATAAAATTTGTCCCCTATTACAATAGCTTAAATGCCTTTAAATAGGCTACACACTTTCTAAACTAACAACAAGTAAATTAGAAAATAGAAAGTAATTAGGAAACTTAATAAAATAAAAGAAAGAATTTTCGGAATTGTTGCAAGGCACTTCTGTTTCGGTAAGTTTTGTATTTTACCAGGCAAACGACGTCCAATTTTTATGATCCAGCTCATTTCAAAAAGGTCTTGAAAGCAGCTACAACTTTAATGAAGAAAACGTTTTAAAATAACTATGGGAAGATTGTCGAATCTGCAAATATATTCTTGTTGGTCAAGTAAAAGTTTGATTTAAGGAAAGTTGCATGTACTTTCCTATTTCCTTTGTCCATTCAATATCTTTTATTAGGCTTGGGCTCTTGGGCTTGTGTGCTTGACAACCTTATATGATGTCAATATCTTCTTTTATACTTAACATAATAAGCATTTTATTCTGATGTTGAATAGATTCTTCAATTTCAATTTCTTCCATTAAACAACATAGCGCTTCATGCATTTTCTTGGTTCTTGCCTTGTCATTGGGTCTCTAATTCCTTGCAATTGGTCTTTCTTCTTGGAATTGATTTGTGTCATCACTTGATCCGCATCACCTAGACCCAAAACTTGAAATCCGAAACTCAAAATCCAAAACCCAAAACCTGAACACCAAAAATCGCGTAACTCGAAAACCAAACTGAAACAAGAAACCCCAACCCCAAAATTCAAAACCCAAAACCTGAAACTCAAACCCGCGAACTAAAAGCCTAAAACTTGAACCATAAACCCAAAACTCAAAAAACGAAACTAAAAAGCGAAAACCTAAAATCCAAAATAAAAAATTCAAAACTTGAAACCATAAATCTTACCCAAAACTCGAAACACAAAACTTGAAACTTGAAACCCAAATTCAAAGCTGAAAAGCAAAAACCCAAACTGTGAACCTCAAAACTTAAAAATCTTGAAAACTTAAACCTGAAACCCTAAACCCAAACCCAATACCCAAACTTGAAACCTAGAATTAGAAAGCCCAAACTCAAAACCTGAACCCCAAATCCCGAAATTCGAAACATAAAACCCGAAACCAAAAACCCAAACCCCAAAACCTAAACTCGAAACTTGTAACCTGAACCCCAAAACTCGAAACCCTAACCTCAATACCAAAAACCCAAAACCTGAAACTTAAAACTCGTAACCCAAAACTTGCAGCCCAAAAACTAAAATCCAAAATCTTCCAAAAACTAAAAAGAAAACCCAACACCCAACACCCAAAAGTCGAACCCCAAAACTCAAAACCCTAACCCTGAACCCTTAAACCCAAAACTTGAAATCTAAAAACCAAAACTCAAAACTCAAGATCTGAACACAAAAAAACCTGTAACTCGAAAACTAATCTAAAACCCGAAACCCCAACCCCAAAATCCAAAACCTAGAACCTGAAACTTGAACCCTCAAACCAAAATCCTGAACCCTGAACCATTAACCCAAAGCTGGAAACACGAAACTAAAAAGCTGAAACCCAAAACCCAAACCAAAAAACCATAAATCAAACCTGAAACTCAAAACCCAAAACCTTAGCCGAAAAACCCAGAACCTGAAACTTGAAACTTGAATTAAAACCTCCTAACTGAAAACCCAAACAGTGAACCTCAAAACTTGAAAACCTTCAAACATGAAACCCGAAACCCAAAACTCAAAATCCAAAACTCAAAACCCAAAAGTCAAACTCCAAAACCCAAAACAACCCCTAAATTAAAAACTCAAATATGAAACAAATAGCCCAAACCCCAAAACCCGAACCCTGAACCTCAAAACTTGAAAAGCTTGAAACCGGAAACCAAAAACCAAAATTTTGAAACCCGAAACCTAAAACCCAAAAACACAAAACTCAAAACCCGAAACTCAAACTCTGAATCCCAAAAACAACGTTGAATTTGAAACTAAAATCTGAAACACATAGCTTGAACCCCAAAAGCCAAAACTCGAACCCTGAAACACAAAACATGAAACCCAAGCCCGAAACCTAAAATCTCAAACAGGAAACCCAAAACTCAAACCTAAAAATCTGAAACACAAAAATTAAAACCTAAACCTAAAAACCCAAAACCACAACCCCAAAACCAAAAAGAAAAAAGCCAAAACCTGCAAACCAAAACTTATAAATTGAAACCCAAACCAAGAAAACCAAAGCGCATAAGCCGAACCACAAAACCCAACACCCAAACTCGAACCTCAAAACCCAACACTCAAACCCAAAACCCAAATCTCGAAACCCATATCCCAAAACAAGAACCACAAAAGCCGAAAACTAAATTCTATTTTGAACCCACAACCAAAACTTTGAATCTGAAACCCAATCTTTGAACCCTAAGATTCGAAATTGAAACCCTAAACCCTAAACAAGAAACCTATAACTTGAAACATAAAACCTGAAACCCAGAATTTGAAACCCGAAACCCGAAACCTAAAACTCAAATTCTGAAACAAAAAAACTTAACCCTAAACCCAAAACTCCAAAAACAAAACTCAAAAGACAAAACCAAAACATGAAGCCCTAAACCTCAAGCCAAAAACCTGAAATCCAAATTTAAAACTCGAAATCAAAACCTGAACGCCGAAACCCAATACCCAAACCTCAAAATTCAAAACATGAAACATGAAACCCATATTCAAACCTCAAAACCCAAAACACGAACCTTGAACTATGAACCCAAACCTTGAACTCTGAAATCTTACAAACTAAAACTCAAGACCCGAACCTTAAAATCTAAAATCTGAACAGTAAAACTCAATACCCGAAACACAAAACTCAAAATCAAAAACTTAATCTACAAAACATGGAAAAATGAACCCTAAACCTGAAACCTAAACCCCAAATCACAGAAACCGAAACCTGAAACCCGAGACTCAAATTCAAAAACCCGAAAAGAAAATTTATAACTCGAAACCCAAAACTAAAAACATGAACTCCAAAACCTTCTACCCAAAACTCCAATTCAAACCTGGAAACCCAAAACCTGAAACCCGAAATCCAAAACCTGAAACGACTGACCTAAAACTCAAAAAAAGAAACCCAAACACTGAAACTGAAAACCCAAAACTGGAACCCAAAAATATGAAACCAAAATCCAAAACCCAAAAATCGAACCCTGAGACACAATACCCAAAACTAGAAAACTTAACCCCAAAACCTTGAAACTTAAAACTCAAAACCCAAAACCCAAAACCCGAAGGCTGAAAACTGAAACATGTAACCTGAAAAAAAAAACATTAAACCCATCACCGAAACTCAAATTCGGAAACCCAAAAAGGGAATTCAGAACTAGAAACCGGAAACCTAGAACCTGAAACCTTCAATCCTAAACCTGAAACCCAAAACCCGTAATCTTAACTTCAAAACTTGAATTTTTAAAACCAAAACATGAACTTGAAAACAAAAACCCTAGACTAAAAACCTTACACTCAAAATCAAAAACTAGATACTTGAAACACGAAACACAAAACCTGAAACTCAAAACCCAAAACCCAAAACTTAGAAACCTGAAATTTGAAAACTATAACTCGAAACTTGAACCCCCAAAACCTAAAACCCATGACTGAAAACTTGAACCCCAAAACATAAAACCAAACCCCAAAAGCCAAACTCGAAATCCAAAATGCGACCAAAAACCTTATACAAAAAAACCGAAACATGAAACCAAAAACCGAACCCAAAACCCGAACCCCAAAACCCGAACCCCAAAACCCGAAGACCAAAACATGAAACGCGAAACTCAAAACCCAAACCCTGAAACTCAAAACTTGAAACTCGAACTCTGACACCCAAAACCTCAACCAAACACTCAAAACGCAAACCCAGAAACCTAAAACCCAAAACTTAAAACCAAAAATCCAAATTCAAACCTCGAAACCCAAAACCCCAGCTCTGAACCTAAAACCTAAACCTTAAACCGCGAAACTTAGAAATCACAAACTGAAACTCAAAACGCGAAAGCTAAAACACAAAACCTTAAACTCAAAACATAAAACTTAAAACTCAAAACTCTGAAACCCAAAACCAAAAACTCGAACCCCAAAACCTGAAACTCAAAACTCAAAATTGAAAACTTTAAACCAAAAACTCAAAACCCAAAGGTAAAAATCTGAAACCAATAACCTGAACAAACCTGAAACTCTAACATAAAACCCAAACGTTTAACCTGAAACCAGAAATTTGAAACCCATACCTGAACACGAAAACCTGAATCCCGAAACTCGAAACCCAAATTTAAACCTTCAACCCTGCACTCAAAAAACAAACTTTAAACCCTTAGACCCAAAACTTGAACCCTCAAGCCCTAAAGAAGAATCATTAAACCTTAAACCTAAAACCCCAAACTGGAACCCTAAACCTTAAAACCGAAACATAAATTTTAAACCTCGATAACTGAAACTTAACCCCAAACCCTAAACCATAAGCCCAACACCGGAAACTTAAAACTTGAAACCTAAAACGCAAACCCAAAACCCAAAACCTGAACCCAAATTAAAACCTCTAAACCAAAAACCCAAACCATAAACCCAAAATGAAACCTTAAACCCCAAAACCCAACAACCCAAACCTGAACCTGTAACGGAAAAATCAAAACCCAAAACTCAAAACTCAAGCTCCGAAACTCGTAAAATGAACCCTGAATTCGAAACCCAAAACTTGAGACCCATAACCCAAACCCTTCAACCCAAAACCAAAACCCCAACCCCAAAAGCTAATAACCATCGCCAAAAACCTTAAACCTGTTATCAAAAACTTGAAACACAAAACCAAAACCCTGAAACCCAAAACTCGAAAACCAAATCTTGAAACTTGAAACTTTAAACCAAAAAAACAAAACCTAAAACCTAAAACCCAAAACCAACATCCCAAAACACAAACGCAAACTGAAACATGAAACCCAAAACTTAAAACACAAACAGAAAACTTGAAACCTAAACCTTGAAAACTCAAACCGTAATTTGAACAGCAGAACAAAAAACCCAACACCCGAAACTCGATCCTCGATACCCCAAACCCAAACCCTAAACTCAAAACTTAAAACCAAAAACCTAAAACCTGAAACTTAAAACCCAAAACCTTAAACTGAGAAACTGACCAACAAAACATCAAACCTGAAACCCAAAAACAAAATTCAAACTTCGAACCCAAAAAAAAAGTCTCAAACCTAAAACCCAAAACCCAAACTTTGAACACCGAGACCCAAAACTAGAACCCTAAACCCTAAACAAGAAACACAAAACCTAGAAACCAAAACATGAAACCCGAACCACAAAACATGAAACCCAAAACATAAAACTCGAACCTTGAAACCAAACACCTGAACTCTGACCCTAAACCCAAAACTCGAAACATGAAACTCAAAAGGCAAAAGCCAAAACCTTAAACTCGTAACACGAAACCTAAAACTTGAAACCCAAAACTAGAAACCTAAAACCTGAAGCCCAAAAACTAAAAACTGTATCCCAAACTTGAACCTCAAAACCTGATCTGTCATTGTTGAGGGGGGAGTTGTACCAATGGGGTTTCAAAAGAAATGGTGGAGAAGTTGAAATTGCAAACACTACACACCCTCGACCATATTTGCTTAAGTGGTTGAATGATAAGGAAGACATTAAGGTGACTAAACAAGCTGTTATTGAATTTCCTATTGGTGGATATATGGATTGGGTACTCTGTGATGTAGTGCCTATGAGTGCCAGTCATTTGCTTCTCGGGAGGCCGTGACAATTTGATCAAAAAGTTGTCCACGATTGCTACACGAATTTTTATTCATTCAAGCATGAAAGAAGACTCATCAAACTCGCACCCTTAAGCCCCGAGCAGGTGGCATTAGATGAGAGTTATAGAAGGGAGAAGACAGCCACTACAAACTTGTTTATCTTTAAGAAAGAACTAAAGAAAACATTTTTGAGTGGTGAACCATTGATCCTATTAATGTTGAAGGAGAGGATTTAAGAACAAACCACTTGTCCTAAGGTGGTCCGAGAACTATTGGAAAGGTTTGAAGATGTATTTCTTGAAGAATTACCTACTAGATTACCTACTCAATGATACTAAAGAGTTGAATAATCAGGTAGAGGAACTGTTAAAGAAGGGTCACGTTCGAGAATCCCTTAGTCCTTTTGTAGTGCCTTCGTTGTTGGTTCCCAAGAAGGATGACACAATAACAATGTGCATTGATAGCCGAGCAATTAATCAGATAACCATCAAATACCATTATCCCATTCTGAGACTAGAAGACATGTTGGATGAGCTTAGCGGTTCCAGAATCTTTTCCAAGGTTGATTTGAAGAGTGGTTACCATCAAATTAGGGTGAGAGAAGGGGATGAATGGAAAACCACCTTTAAAACCAAGTATGGTCTTTACGAGTGGCGAGTCATGCCTTTTGGATTATCAAATGCCCCGAGCACGTTTATGAGATTGATGAACCACGTTTTGAGAGAATTTTTTGGAAAGTTCATAGTGGTGTACTTTAATGATATCTTGGTATATAGTGGAGATATGTCGTCCCACGTGAAACACCTTCGGCTCTTGTTTGAAACCCTAAGGAAAGTAAAGCTTTATGTGTAACATCCCATTTTTTTATTTATTAAAAAAAACACTGAAAAAGCCATGGTAAAATTGTTTTCTTTTTCTTGAAATCTTTAATTTGTATAAATCATTTTCTTGAAAATACATAGGAAGTCATTAAGTAAATAGCAAACTCATTGTTACCATAATTCAAAACGTATTTCCAAAATGTGTTTATTCATACATAGGGTTAGTTTACATATGTAATTAACATTTCACAAAACACATCTTAAACATAGTACTTTCAAAATACATCAAAACTTCTTTCTTTCGTTCATTCCCATGGGTCGTCGCTTAAAAGTGCATGCACGGCCCAAGCAAGCCTCCCCCACAACATCACATCATGTGGTGAAAACTAAGTTCTTCACCTTCGTTTTCATCACCTACATCACAAAGCTTATTCTAATGAGCTTAAGGCTCAATAAGAAATCGTATAAAGTAACATGTGTAACATGAGCGTGGTTTTGTAAAACATGCATATTTATTTCGTTCTTTATGGCGTTATTCTTGTTTATCGATCAAGTTTTCCACCTCGTGGTTCTACCCAGTCCTTGTGACCGAGCTTTCCACCTCATGGTTCTACCAGTCATTAAGCTTTCCACTTTGTGGTTCTACTTTTTCCTCGTGACCCAGCTTTCAACCTCGTGGTTCTACCTCATTCATTCGTTACGTACATTCATGCATAGAAATTTGAGGATTTTTAGAACAAGAGTTACACAAATGGGTTCCTCCCATCCAACCCTCGCAATTTGATTGGGTGACATTTGAAAACATGCATGGAAAACATTTTCGTTCTTTTCGTAAGACATGATGCATGAAAATGGCATACGTGCACAACTTGACATTCATAACATAAACATAAAGCATGCATAAAACATCTCCCAATCAACATAAACAAACGTCTCCAAATGAAGATAATTGTTATCTTTTAAGTATACTAACATAAACTTACTTCCTTACTTTACTTAAACCTAGCAACCATCAAACAATGTCAAACAAACACCAATCAAACCCAAGGGCCAGTGCACGGTGCAATACACCCCAAACAGAGTATTCTTATTCTACTTATTCATAATCGTAACCAATTTGCGTTCACTTTTATTTGTTTCTAATTATACAACCTTAATCCTACTATCTGTGATGTAGTCCCCGAAGGGCCAAAGATATGCAAGATTCACTTACTTGGATTCAAAGCTACAAAATGCTCCTTATTTATTCACTTTCTTTACTTGATTCCAAACAACCTTAACATCACAAATATGCTTACAATAGAATTTCCAGAATTTACCCTATTTTTCTCCCATATTACAACAGCCATAACTTAAGTTATAATACTCCAATTCTTATGAATAAGTAACCGAAATTGCCCTTAAGGTGTCTACTATAATTCATTAAAAGACTTTAAATTCAATTTCGTAATCAACAATCTTATAAAATCCGTATCTTTAAAATCAGACATATTAATCTTGCTTTTGTATGGAGATGGTAACACCTTGTTTTTCATGCCATTTCCATTAATCAAAACCATACTCGAACTCTTATAACTTCAATATAGGGTATAGAAAAACATTTGAATCAACCAACATCATACCTTACCCCTAACTTCGTGCTCCTCCTTCTTGTTATTTAAACTCACAAAACACACTCAATTTGCACCTCTTACACTAAAATTTCAACTTTAGCTTCAACCTTATGTTTCCCTTCATAAGAAACTTGAGAGAATTTAGGGATAATAATGAGAATTTCGTGCATCAAATGTCAGTTGAAGGTGAAGAGGGAAACATGAGGTGAAGAGGCAAAGCATGAGGTGGAGAGGGAAGCATGAGGTGAAGAGGCAAGCATGAGGTGGAGAGGCAAGCATGAGGTGGAGAGGGAAGCATGAGGTGGAGAGGCAAGCATGAGGTGGTGGGGCAAACATGAGGTGGAGAGGCAAGCATGAGGTGGCTTCACCAAATCTTCTCCTCCAACACTCAACTCACTTGTCACATACTCTAACCTTACTTCTTATTTCTTTAAGCATTCCTTTCAAAGGCATATTTTAACACACTACCAACAATACTTCATGATGCACTTATCAAGATTTAACAACGTAATTTACATTTATAATAACTAAGGTACTTAAATGGCTTGGGTGTTACGTTATGGAATCTTGAAGAAGTGTACATTCGGCCAAGACAAAATTTACTTCCTTGGATTCATTATCTCTAAGGATGGTATTCAGGCCGATGAAGCCAAGGTAGAAGCCATCAAGGAACGGACCATGCTTAAGAATATTTTAGATGTGAGAAGCTTCCATGGCCTCGCATCATTTTATAGGCGTTTTATTAAGGAATTTAGTGCTATTGTGGCTCCCCTTACCGATTGCACTAAAAAGGGGAAGGAATTTCTTTGGACATCTGCTTGTCAAGCTAGCTTTGAGATGATTAAAGAGAAGTTGAGCAATGCACCAATTTTAATGCTTCCAGACTTGAACAAAGTATTTAAGATTGAATGTGATGCATCCGGACTAGGTATTGGAGCTCTCCTCATGCAAGAGGGCAAACCATTGGCCTATTTTAGTGAGAAACTCAAGGGTGCAGTTTTGAACTACTCTACTTATGATAAAGAATTTTATGCGGTAATAGGAGCTTTAGAGGTGTGGCAGCATTATTTGCTCCCGAAAGAATTCGTAATTCATATTGATCACTTGGCTCTCAAGCACATTAAGAGCCAGCACAAACTAAATCAAAGACATGCTAAATTGGTAGAATTCTTTGGGAGATTTCCTTAGATAATCAAGTACAAGAAGGGAGAGGCGAATGTGGTAGCCGATGCACTCTCAAGAAGGTATGTATTAATTATAGAATTGAGCACATAATTTTTTGGTTTCGATTGGATAAAACGAGTTTATGAAGGAGATGTGAATTTTGGTCAAATTTATGATAAATGTAAGCAAGGGATTGTGAATGGATATTATGTGACCGAAGGGAAGGGAGGTAGGCTTTGCATACCCAGCACTAGCCTAAGGGAGTCATTGATTAAAGAAGCGTATAGTGGCAGACTTGCTGGCCACTTTGGGGAGAAGAAAACTCTTGAAGCTTTGAAGGAACATTTTTATTGGCCAAATCTCCTAAAAGATGTGCACCGAGTGTTAGAGAGGTGCATTGTGTGCAAGAAAGCCAAGAGTAAGGTCCTACCTCAAGGGCTTTACTTACCTTTGCATATTCGTAATCTTCCTTGGAAAGAAGTGAGCATGGAAGTTTCCATTTAGCCAATCAGATGAAAGCTTGCAAGTTTCCTTTTGTTCCCTTCTATCGAATCTGTTTTTCAAATTAAAATTCAGCCATCCCTTGATAAGCTTTCAGCCTTTTATCACCTTTTCCTCATCCAATCAGATTTCAACAAAATCCCTGCAAGCCCACCATCTTTGCAGCCATCCCTTGATAAGGCTTTCATCCTTCTTATCACCTCCAACTCTTCCAATCACATGTGAGCATGCAACCTGCCAGCCCACAATGGGAGGAAACCATCTATGAGCATTCACACTACTTTTTCATCTAAAAAATACTTTACAGCATACTTTTTGTTTACATGATTTAACTAGAATTAAAGCAAAAACGTGATGGCTGTAATTCAGAGGCTATATAAGCCTTCCTTAGCTCATTTTGTAAGGGGTTGTTTAACATATAATATCGAGAGCATTTGCTGCTTTTAGTTTGTTGAGGAATCCTCCAAACAGCCTTGCATTTCACCCGGTGAGTAATATCCGTGTGTTTGTAAGTTTTATTATCTTGTTGCTAGTTGTGAAATTAGTAACTTGCTGCAATTTTCTCCACTTCGTGCAAGAGGGATACAAGTTTAAGATTGTAAAGTTTGTTCTTTGTTTCGTCAATTCCACATCGTTCGTTTTGTGTCTTCCGATACCGTTGGCACATCAAAACCCTAAACCCAAACCCTAAACCTAAAACCCGGATCTGAAAACCCAATACTTGAAACACAAGAACTTAACCGCAAAACCCAAAACTTGAAACTCAAAACCCAAAAACCAAATTAAAACCTCAAACCTAAAACATTAACCGTGAACCTGAAACCCAAAACCCAAACTTTGAGCCCCAGACCTTAAACTTGAACCCAAACAATAAACAAGAAAACTGAAACTTTAAAATAAAGAGCCAAAGCTCTGAGATAAAATGATGAGATCCACGGGTATATCAAACTTGAGACCCATCAACAATATGAAAAAAATATCTAAATTTCCTTTGAATCAAGTACGAGGAATTTGACCCCAATCAAAATTTGCCAACAGAATCTAAGTTATCAAACCAAAAACTTGACCCAAACTAAACTTGTCGGTAAGAACCAAAGTTATCAAAGATTATCTTTCAAGAATTAACTTTAATGCGATGTAGTTCTTTGCAAAGAATCAAAGAGAAAATTCTCTTTAATTACTCAAGGTGAATTAATCATAAAAGTTGTTTTGTGATTACAATAGCTTAGATGCCTTTAAATAAGCTGCAGGCTTTGCTAAACATAATTAAAGCAAATAGGAAATAACTAGTAATAGGAAATAAACTAAAGAAATTAGGAAAATTAACATATATAGAAAAATTGTAATTAAGTTACCTAAAGATAAAAAAATATAATAAGAATAATTGAATTCTAAGATTTATTTGTGAGGCCCTCGCTGGATTGTTTCTATACACCTCTGTCTCGATAATTAGAATATTTGGAGGTGTAAAAAATTTCCAAATTCTCTAATCTGGCCCATTCTGGAAAGATCTTGAAGTTACTGCAGTCCTTGTAAAGAAAGTCTTTCCAAATAATGGTTGGAAGATTTTCAAATTGGCCCATTAATGCTAAGAATTCAACTTTGTATCTTGGTTCATGGAAACTACCATCCTCTGTTCTATTCCTTAGTCTTCTATTTCTTTGCAATATGTTTGGGCTTTTGAGCTTCACTTTGTAGGCACCCTCAATGACATCATCAGACAACACGTGGAATATTTGTTTGACTGACAAAAATATTTTGTGTGATGCCAAAAATGTTTGTTCAGAACTTTAACCTGCTTAGGGGTTTGAATTGGTCGTTTGGTGGAATTTACATACGTTTGGGGACATATGAAATGTTTTGTTCGCTGCTCGAAATTTTTATTTTGCACCTAAACCTACCGCAAGGATTAAATTGGGTCATTTGGATGACGAGTGAAAAGGTCGTATGACCTACAAAAATAATTTTTGCAATACTCGAAACATCCATTCAACACCATAGCTTACAAGGGGTTAGAATTGGGTCTTTGGTAACATTCTAAAAAAGTTTGCATGGGCATAGAAATCTGAGACGACAAATGAAAAAAATTGTGCACTGCTCGAAATGTTTGTTTGGCACCTTAACCCAAACAACTGCTTGAATTGAGCCATTTTGTTGAATTTGAGCAGTTTCAGACAACGTGCTTAAAGTTGTACGACCCACAAAAATGTTTGGCGTACTGCCCAAAACGTTCATTAAGCACAATAACCTACTTAGGGGCTTAACGAGGGTGGTTTGGTTGCATTTTGGTAAGTACGGACGACACGTTAAATGTTAGTACAACACCAAAAATATTTTGTGCTGGCAGAAACATTCTTTCCATACCCCTAGCCTACCTATGGGTTCGACGTGTGTCATTTGGTGGTGTTTGAGCAAGTTTTGTGACACGCAAAATATTCCTACGACTTGCAAATATATTATATGTGCTGCCCAAACCTTTTTTTTGGCACTTTAACTTACTTGGATGCTTAACTTGGTTCATTTGTTGGAATTCGAGCAGGATCAAGCAATATTAGGAAAGTTCAAGCAACGTCAAAAATGTTTTGAGGATTTAAAACATTCGTTTGCACCTCAACCTAATGAGAGGCTTAAATTAGGTTATTTTGGGGATTTTGAGTCCGTTTGGAATGTTCAAACAATGTGTAATTTTTTACAATGTACAAAATTTTTGTTATGCACATTAACCTACTAAAAGGGTTGAAGTGGTATATTTAGTTGTATTGGAGCGAGTTCTGATGATGCACCAAAATTTTGAATGATGTAATAAAAATTTTCTTTGCTGCCAAAATTGTTTTTCGGGACCTTAACTTACATTCACTTTCTCTCAAATGATGAAGCCTTCAATTCTACAACTCCAATAAAGAATCGGTGAAGAATGAGAGCCGATTATCAAAGGTTTCACTCTGAAAAACAAAATTCAAGTTTATGCCTTTAAATAAGCTACAAAATTACTAAAAAATAACTAATTAAGAAATAAAACAAATTAAGAAAGTCCCATGATTTGAAACTTTCCTATTTTGAGAAAAGTAAGCTTTTCCAACTTGAAAACCTTCCTTATTTTTGAAAAAGAAATCTTTATAATTTGAAAACTTTCCTAATTTGAGTAAAAAAAAGTTTTCTAATTTGAAAACTTTCCTTAATTAAAATATAAACTAAATTAGGTAAAATAATAGTAAATAAGTAAAATGTGTTCAATGATCTGTAACTAAGAATTCTAACTTCAAAAACATTTTTTGAAAAGCTCTAAGAAGTCATCTTTAGATTTCGTAAATTTTGATCTTCACTTATGCTTTATTTGGAAGATAATCGTTAAGATCTTAGTTGGTAAATTGTGGCATTGACAAGCTTTTCTCATTTACATTCCATGAAAACCTACAAAATAGAAACTTATAAAACTTTTACAAAATTTCCATGCGTAATTTAGAATGTGTTAGATCTCAAGCACATCATACTCTTTTGGATTAAAAGGAATTGTCCCAGATCCAATGTTTTCTATGGATCATCAGCACTTGAAAATAACTTTGAGTTAATCTCTTTTAGGAACAATTCATAACTGGGCCAAGTTTGTTGAAGATAAAGTTTCACCTTACACTTGAACTTTCATTTTTGTTTTAGCTTTAAAATTGTCGTAACACAGTCCATGTCACACTTAAATGACTTCATTTTGATAAACCATGTCCCTGCACTAAAACCTATAAGATAACCCTTAAATAATCCTTAGAATTGGCCATGAAATATCCTTTAACCATAGAGTGCATGACACATCATTACCCAAATGTTGGCTTGAATTGGGTTTTTTGGTGGAATTCGAGCAGGTTCTGATGACGCAGGAAAAGATCTTACAACGTAAAAAATATTTGGTGTGCTGCACAAAATGTTTGTTAAGCACATTAATCTACAAATGGTCTTGAAGTCGGTTGTTTGGTTGCATTCGTGCAAGTTCTTATGATGCACAAATAGTTTGTACAACACACGAAAAATATTTTGTGAGGCGATGGAAACCTTTGTTTATCACCCTTACATATTAGGTGGCTTGCGCTAGGTCATTTTCTGGGATCAAAGCTGATTCGAACGACACGCAAAAAGTTTACACGACGTATGATAACACTTTGTGCAGTGCCTGAAACATTCAATCTGTAGCTTAACCTATCGGAGAGCTTGAATTATGTCGATTTGTGGCATGCAAGTTTATTTATACAATGCACAAAAAGTTTTTTAGACATACGAAAACATTTTGTGCTCCCCCGGAAACGTTCATTCTGCAACTTGACCTAAATAAGAGCTTGAATTGGGTCATTCGGTAGAATTCAAGCATGTCTGGAGGACGAGAAAATTTTGTATGCCGAATTTAAATATTTGGTGTGCTGGACGAAATGTAAATTAAGCACATTAATCTACTGAGGGTTGATATGGGTCGTTTAATAGAATTTGAGGAGGTTTGAAAGACATGTGTAAAGTTTGTATGACGTAGAAAAACACTGGGTGCACTCCATGAAATGTTTCTTAGGCACATTACTCTACTTGGTCTTTTGAGATGGGTTGTTTGTTTTCATTCGAGCAAGTTCAGACGAAGCACAAAAAGTTTGTACGACATACAAAAATATTTTATGTCCTGTTTAAACATTCTTTCTAAAAATCAACCTACCATGGGCTTAAATTGGATCGTTTGGTTGGATTTGAGAAGGTTTGAACGATATGCAAAAAGTTTGTATGGCGTACAAAAATATTTTCTGCAGTGCTTGAAAAGTTTGTTCGGCACCATAACCTATGAGGAGGATTGAATTGGGTCATTTGGTGGAATTCAAGATGGTTCAAATGACGCAAATAAAGTTTTTACAACATACAAAAACATTTTATGAGCTGGTTAAAATATTCGTTTGGAACATTAATCCAAATGGTGGCCTAAATCGGGACATTTGGAGGAATTCTAGCAAGTTTTTTGCGGAAAGTATGTACGACATACAAAACGTTTGGTGTGGTGCCACCACAACATTAACTTACTTGTGGCTTACATTTGGTTGTTTGACTTCATTCGAGAAGGTTTAGAAGGTGCGAGAATAGTTTGTACAACGTACGAAACATTTTGTACATTACCCAAAATATTCGTTTGGCACCTCAACCTCCAAGAGAGCTTGAATTGGGTCGTGTGCTGGTGATTGCGCATGTTTGGCCGACATGCGTAGAGCTCATATGACGTGATAAATATTTTGTGTGCTACTCAAAACATTCGCTTGGCACCTTAACCTATCGGGGGCTTCAATTGAGTCATTTGGATGCATTCGAGCAAGTTTGGACTAACGCACAAAATGTTTGTATGATGTATGAAAACATTTTTTGCAAACAAAAAATTCTGCTTATTGTGTTTGTTGTTATTATTATGAAAAGAAAAAAAATTCTTATTATGACTGCTTGTACTTCTTTCTTATTTGACTAGTGGTTGCTTGTGCTTGTTTGTTCATTTCACGAGCTTGGTCATTAATGGCGCACTCCTTGTCATCATGGAAACACTTAGAGTAAGATATTGGCCATAGATTGACGTTTACTAAAAGAGGATGGCTCTGATACCAAATGATGTGTTGGGGCTATCGAACGACACAACACAAACTGTAGTGAAATGATGAAATAACAAAAAAAACTCTTTAATATTTCTCTTGAATCCCTCTTGCACGAAGTGGGGAAGATTGCGGCAAGACATTAATTTGATAAGTAGCAACGAGATTATCAAACTAACATACACACAGATATTACTCACTAGGAAAAATGTAAAGTTGTTTGGAGGATTCCTCAACAAACTAAAAGTTGCAAAATGCTCAGGATATTATAGGTTCAAAAGCCTCTAAAGATGTGCTAAGGAAGGCTTATATAACTTCTAAATTACATGCATCACGTTTTTACTTAGGGCTAGCTAAAATAAGTTAACAAAAAGTATATCTTTAAAAGTAGTCTCCAGATGAAAAAGTTGTGTTTACCTATAAAACGAGCAGACAAGTTAGTTACTTTGCGATCTTGGCTCCTTGTGATGATTCTCTGTTACCTTTCTTTGATTTGTATTTCGATTTGTTCCAAACATGGCACATCACTTAGTCTACCTGGGGGCTTGAATTGTGTGACATCTCGTTTTTCCCTTGCTTAAATTTGTTTCTTTTTGTAAACACATGTACTAACTTTAAACAATTTAAGGTAAAACTAATCAATTTGAAATTCTTGAAATAAAATACAGTGGAAAACTTTTATTTAACTTCATCAAAATCGATTCTATTCTTAATAAGTAACCAAAACATACTTGTACTTTAACATTAAAACCAAGTTATAACAAAACAATTATAGACCAAACATAATATTATACATTAGTTTTCAAACAAAATATTTCCATTTACATGGGCCGCCCACCGGTCAAAATTGCACTAATAGCTGCAAACTTCCGCAATGGACGTACTTCATCACCTCAAGCATCTATCCACCATAAGTAAAATCCACAATATCTATCTCATCACCTACATTACAAAGCTTATCTAATGAGACTAACGCTCAGTAAGTTAATCCATAATAATAAAACATTTATGAGACCTTTATGCATATGCTGCTTAATAAAAACAATGCAATTTTGGTATCGTTCATTTCATTTCTTTTCTTTTCTTTCACTAACAGTTCAGTTAATGTGGGTAATACCGTCTAGGGGAGAGTAGGCACCATTTTGTCCAACCTCTTGAGAAATCCAAACTCAAACCCCACCCAACATTTAACTATTTACGTACATTTCGCTCATTTAACTCTTTCATTGGTTTGATCGTTGAAGGTACCTGGTGTGCAACCCGAGAGGGTTCGGACGTTGTGGTTGGACTGGTGCACGGCTATAGGTTTGAACCAACGAGGATATGCGCGGCTGAATTTGAATGGAGACCATGGTGGACCGGGAAAGACCTTCAGTTGACCGAGGGAAGGCGCGCTCGGCTTTTCAAAATGGACCCTGCTTCGTGAATCGAGGGATTTGACGCCGGCCAATTTGAAATGGAAGTTCCCGACGCTCCTTGGTTGACCGAGTGAGGTGAACGCTCGGTCAATTTTTGAATGTAGATCCGTTGGGCTCGGGGCACGTGCGGGCTCATTCAAAATGGTGACCTTGGGTTGACCGAGCTCCGGGCATCTTGGGATTGGAACGGGCTAGTTTGAAATGGATGCTCTGGTTGTCTTGGGTTGACCAAATGAATGTGCGCGCCCGGATAATTTGAATGACGATCTGTCGTTGTTCATGGGTGCGTGCGGGCTCGTTCAAATCGACAACCTTGGGTTGCCCGAGCTCCAGACATCTTGGGATTGGTGCGGGCCAATTTAAAATGAATGCTCTGGTTGTCTTGGGTTGACCAAATTAATGTGCGCGCCCGGCTAATTTGAATGAAGATCCACCGTTGCTCATGGGCGCGCGCGGCCTTGTTCAAATAGGTGACCTCGAGTTGACCGAGCTCCGAACATCTTGGGATTGAATTAGGTCATTTTGTTGATTTTGAGCAGGTTCAGACGACGTGTAGAAAGTTCGTACGACATATAAAACATTTTGTCTGCAGCATGAATATTCATTCAACACTTGGTGCTTGAATTTATTCTTTAGAGGCATTCGAGCAGGTTAAGATGATGCGAAGAAAACATTTGGTGCTTACTTGAAAGATTAGCTAAGCACATTAAGCTATGGGGGCCTTGTATTGGGTGGCTTGGTTAAGTTAGCGAAAGTTCGAACGACGCACCAAAATTTGGCACAACGCATGAAAACATTTTGAGTACTGCCCAAAATATTCATTTGGAACCTTAACATATAGGGGAACTTGAATTTGGTCATTTGTTGGCATTCAGCAAGGTTTTGGGGATGCATGAAAAGTTCATAAGGCGTAAAAAAATGATTGGTGTATTGCCCAAACATTTGTTCCAAACCTTAACCTACAGGGTGGGGCTTGAATTGGGTCATTTTGTTGCATTCGTGCAGGTTTATATGATGCGCAGAAAGTTTGTACAACGTACTATACATTTATGCGCTGCTCAAAATATTTTCTCAGCACTTTAACCTACCGTGGGGCTTGAATTGGGTCATTTAGATGTATTTAAGAAAGTTTAGACTAACGCGCAAAATATTTGTACAACGTACAAAAAATTTTTGTGCAAAGCTCAAAATGTTTGTTCGACACGCTAAGCCAAATAGTGGATTAGATTGGGTCATTTGGTTATATTTGAATTGGTTCAAACAATGTGCAGAAAGTTGGTACAATGTATGAAAATATTTTGTGTGTTTCTTGACCTATTTCCTATGCACATTAACCTTTGAAGGGGCTTTAAGTGGGTTGTTTGGTTGCATTCGAGCATCTTTAGATGATTTGCAGAGAGTTCGTATGACGTATCAAAACTTTTGGTATGCTGGCAAAATGTTCTTTTACCACATGAATCTACTCGAATGGCTTGAATTGTGTGATGTACGAACACTTGTCGCGTGCATCCAAACATGGTCAAATGCAACCAAATGACTCACGTCAAGTCCCCGGTAGGTTTATGTTCTTAACAAACATTACGGTCAGCACACCAAATATTTTAGTACATCATACAAACTTTTTGCGAGTCATGAAAATTGGGCCTAATTTAACAAAATGACCGAGTTTAAGCCCCATAGTAGGTTCATGTTCTTAGTGAAAATATTGGGCAACACATCAAAGATTTTCGTTCATTGTACAAACTTTCTCCAAATCATTTAAATCTGCTCAAATGTTACCAAACTACCAACTTCAAAGCCGACAGTATGTTACTGTGCTTAACGAACATTTCAAGCAGTACACCAAATGTTTTCGTACGTCATGCCAACTTTTCGCCTATAGTCTAAACCTACTTGAATTTCACGAATGACCCAGTTCAAGTCATTGTTTGGGTTGTGGTGAGGAACAAACATTTCAAGCAGTGGAAAAAATACTTTTGTACGTCATATTAACATTTCATTTGCCAGTATAAAAATACTCAAATGTTATCAAACGTCCAAATTGAACTCCCTTGGCAAGGTAAGGACCCAATTCAATTCAAGAACGTTGAGTGCATAAAACTTTTTTGTGCGTCGTACGAACTTTACACGCGTCGAAATAAATGTTTACGTACGTCATCTGAAACTACTAGAGTGAAATCAAACAACCGAGTTAAACCCACCAAGTACGTTAATCTACTTAGACAAAATTTGGGCAGCACACCAAAGATTATAGTACGTCATACAAAAGTTTCGTGCGTTGTCTAAAACCGGCTCAAATTAAACTAAACAACCCCATTAAAGCCATCATTTGGGTTAAGGTTCGTAACGACTATTTTGGGCAGTGCACCAAACATTTTTTTTAGGTGATACAAACTTTTTGCTACAAAATAGTCAATTTAAGCCCCATGGTAGGTAAGGTGCAAAATTTAACATCAGTGAACACAATGCTTTTGTTCATCGTACAAACTTTATGTGAGTCGTCTCAACCTCTTTGAATTTAACTAATCGACCCAAGCCCTAGGGTAGGTTAGTGTGCCGAACAAACATTTTTGCAAGCGTAGAAAATATTTTCATATGTCGTACAATTTTTTGTGCATCAAGCCTCAAATGCAACCAAACACCCATTTAAAGCCCCCCACTGCCCCTCCAATTGTTAATGTGCCGACTAAATTTTTTGGGTAGAGAATAAACATTTTTTACATATATAAACTAATGCGGATCAAGTGGTGGCAGAAATCAAGTCCAAGATGAAATACAAGTTGCAAGGAATTGGAGGCCCAATGATAGGTGTAAGAATGAATATGTTAGAGTCTCAAACTAGTTATAAAAAAGAATGAGAGTAACACTTTAATGTGAGAGCAAAAGTTATAACACTTTATTTCTTGGAACGAGGAAATATTAAATAATTGGAGCAAGATGTTGTGTTCGAGAATGAGAGTAACAGTTATAAAAAAAGAGCGGTATCCTAGAAAAAATCCAGAAGATGGCAACCTAAGAAAAATCAATATTGATTTCTTTTTTTCAGGATAAAGTGATCTTGAATCCTATTTGGAATAGGTAAGAAAGGTTTATCATATTTATGATTAATACAACTATACTTAGGACAACTATACTTAGGAAAAGAAAATCAATTTGGCTTCAATGGAATTCATGGACTATGCAAGTACGTGGCGGGATCAACTAGCGAGAACTCTGAGGAGGCACGAAAAAAATTGGCTTCCACATGGAAAGAGATGAAACCACGTATGTATAAGAGATTTGTTCCTAGTTATTATCATCGACATCTATGTATGAAATTGCAAGAACTAAAACAAGGTTCAAAAAGAGTAAAAGATTATTATAAAGTGACGTGATTAACCATGATGAAACCAACATAGAAGAAGATTAAGAAGCAACCATGACATATTTTATTGGAGGATTAAATAGAAAAATCTATAGCATAGTGGACATGCAACACTATGTAGACATAGAGAAATTGTTACACAAGTCTGTCAAGGTCGAGCAATAACTAAAATCAAAGGGAAATTCAATGAGTGGATATTTCTCAAACTTAAATTGGAAATTAAATTTGAGGCATGAGAAACCAACTATAAACCCTAAGGAGGATTTCAAGGGAAAGACTACCTTAAGTAATGCATCTATAAAATGTAAGATTAAAACTAATTCAACAACTAGAGCTTGAGAAATCAAGTTTTCGATCTCAAAGATTTGGACACTATGCCTCAAATTTTCCGAACAAAAGAACAATGGTATTACATGATAATGGGGATATTGAAAGTGAGAATTCAAGTGATGGCGAGATACCCCCATTAGAAGATTATACACGTGCTCAACATTAAAGCCAAGGACGAGGAAGATGATGTACAAAGAGAGCACATATTTCATACTCGATGTAACGTGAAATGGAGCAAGTTTTGATTGAGGACAAGTTCCTCATACTTGATTCAAAGACGATCCTATAATCTTGTTCCTCTTCGTTTTAGGGCCTCGAGTTTAACATA
Source organism: Begonia fuchsioides (assembly GCA_003255005.1). Classification (NCBI taxonomy): domain Eukaryota; kingdom Viridiplantae; phylum Streptophyta; class Magnoliopsida; order Cucurbitales; family Begoniaceae; genus Begonia; species Begonia fuchsioides. The sequence goes on from QAOC01016337.1 coordinate 37,523, forward strand.
CTCATACTCATACAAAATTATGAGAACCACAAGTATATCAAACTTAAGACTCTTCAACATTGTGAAAAAAGATAGTTGAATCGCCTTTGAATAAAGTATGAGGAACTTAACCCCAATCAAACTTTGTCAATGGAACCTACGTTATCAAACAAGGAACTTGATCCAAATCAAAATTGTCAGTAAGAACGAAAGCTATTAAAGATTATCTATCAAGAATTAACTTTAAGAAGATCGAGCTTTTCACAAAGAACCAAAGAGAAAATTCTTTTCAAACACCTAAGGTGAATTAATCATAAAAGTTTTTTTCAATTACAATAAATTGGATGCCTTCAAATATGCTACACAATTTACTTAATCCCTGAAACCCTGATCCCCTTAACCCTAAATCCTTAAACCCTAAACTCTGAACTCTGAACAATGATCCCATAACCCTAGAGCCATTAACCTCAAAGCACTTATTCCTAAAACCTGGAACCCTAAACCTTGGAACCCAAAATAATGAAACCAGATTTTTGAACGATTGAACCTTAAAACAATGGAACCCAAAATCCCGGATCATACAACCCTGGAACCCTTAAATCCTGAACCTTGAACCCTTAAACTTTGAACACTGAACTTTCAACCCTAAAACCCTTGAACTCTGAACCCTAAATTCAAACCTTAAATTCATTTTGCCATAAAACCTTGAACCCTAAAACCCTTGAACCCTGAACCCTAGAATGCTTCAATCCTTAACCATGAACCTTGAACCTGAAACATTAACAATGGAATCATTGAACCCAAAAACCCTTAACCCCTAACCCTTGAATCCTTAACCTTGGTACCCTAAACTCTGAACATTGGAAATCTAAACCCTGCACCCTTACCCTTAAGATCATGAACTCTTGAATCTCAAACCTTAGAATCTTGAACACTTAACCATGGAACCCTAGAACCCTAGAATCAGAACCATGAACCATGAACCTTGAACCGTGGAACCCATGAACCCTAGAAACCCAAACCGCAAACTATGAACCACAAACCCTTGAACCCTGAACACTAGAACCCTAAACCCTAGAACTCTGAAACTTGACCCTATAACTCAAAACTCCTAAACTCTAAACCTTGGAACCCTGATCCCAGAACCCTGCACCCTGAACACTAGAGACATGGAACACTAAATTCAAAACATTGGAACCCTGAACCCTAAACCCTGTAACCTATGAACCTTAAACTATAAAACCTGAACCCCGAACAATGGAAACCTAAACCTTGAAACTTTAAACCTTGGAATCATAAACAAGGAACTGTTAACTTTTGAGCCTCAAAACTTGGAACCCTGGAACTATGAACCATGGAACCCTACACCCTAAACCTTGAATCCAAGGAGCCTTTGACATTAAACCTTAAAACTTTGGATCGAGAATCGTGAACCATGGAACCTTAAAACTCTAAATCATAAACCTTAGATCCTTGAACCCTAAACAATTGAACCCTAAACCTTAGAACCTTGAACACTAAACCCTAAACCTTAGAACCCTAGAATCCAGAACCATGGAATCGTGAACCTTGAATCTTGGACACTTAAACCCTTGAAGTCTTGATTCCCAAACCGTGAACCCTTAACCTTAAACCCTTGAACAATGATCCTTCAACTTTGGACCCTCCCCCTTGAATCCTGAACCCTGAACTTTGATCATTGAAACCCTTGAATCCTACAACCCTAAAGCCTGAATTATGGAACACTATAACCTTTGAACCCTGAATCATGGAACCCTAAATCCTAAACATTGAACTATGGAACCCTTAACCCTTGAACCCTTAACCTTGAAACCATAAACTCTAGAACCCTGGAACCCTGAAACCCAGAACCCAAGAATAATGAACCTTGAATCATGAACCTTGAATCATTAACCTTGAACACTGAAAATGAAACCTTGGAAACCTAAACTCTAAACATTAGAACCTGAAAACCATGGAACCACTAACTCTTAACTGTGAAAGCCTGATCCCTGAACTAAGGAACCCTAGAACCCAGAACCATGTGTAACAACCAACTTTTTGATGTACAATAACAATATGTGAATCTAATGTTTTATGGTTAAAGGATGAAATGGTCTAAGAAAAGATGAATATGGAGACGAAATTACACCTTACAAGTAATGAATTGAAAAATTAGAATCAATATTGGTATTTACCTAATTCCGTGGTTTTAGGGTCTTAACATGGAGTTGATTTCTTCTAATGGAATTTAATAGATTAGTAGATTAAACTACAACAACAAAAATTTCTTGATTTAAAAACATATAGAAAAAGTTATGAATCTTAGACCCCAAAGGTTGGAACAAATACTTGGTTGAAATTTTAAAACAGAGCAGTTTCTGTTTTACAATCATATCATACCTTAAGAGACCATAACTAGCAAAGTGTTCTTCGGCAAAGTTGTATTAGACATCAAGATAAGAATATGTATAGGTAGATCAATTCTATTGGACTTCTGAAGAGGAAATTATTTTTTATTTAAATTTGGTAAAATGAAAATTGGACTATCGAATTATGGATTTTGAGTGATGTTTGGTATTTCGTATATTTGATTATGTTAAACGCATAATTTGAAGTTTAAGTCTTCTAAAAAGTTACACGAAACTTAAAAAGGAAAAGATGAGTTTTTCAAAGTTTCCAGGGTGCAGGGTTCAAGGTTAAAGATTCTAAGGTTCAAGGTTTAGGGTTCTGGGGTTTAGGCCATTAGGGTTTAGGGTTTTAGGGTTTATAGTTTAGGGTTTATAGTTTAGGGTTCATGGGTTTAGGGGTTTAGGATTTAATGGTTAATATTTCTTTGGTTCAGGGTTGTAACGTTAGGGGTTATGTAGGTTATGTCGTGGAGCCTTGACTCTGGAACCATTAACCCTTAACCCTTGAAACATGGAACCCTTGATTATTGAACATCGAACCCTAAACCCTAAACCCTATAACCCTTAACCCTGGACCCGAAACCCAAAACCATGGACCTTAAAAAACTAGAATCCTAAACAATGGAACCATAGAAATCTGAACCCTGAACCCTAAAAACCTAAACACTACTACACATAACTATGAACCGTAGAACCCTAAACCTTGGAACCCTTAGACCCTTGACCCTTAACCTTAAACAAAAATACAAAATATTAGAACATAAACCCTAAAACCTGGAAACACTAAACCTTGGAATCTTGGAACATTGTAGACTAGAGCCCTGAAACATGAAACTTAAACATTGCACCTAGAACCTTGAAACCCTGAATCGTGAAACCTTGAACCTTGTGTTTTTTAACCACCTTAACCTTGAACACTAACACCTGAATCTTGTAGCCTTTCAACCCTAAAACCCTTAAGCCTGAACCCCTAAACCGTGAACCATGGAACCTTCAATCTTGAAATCCTAGAACTTTAAACCCCAAACCCCTGAAACATGAACCATGAACCTTGAAACCTTGTACCTTAAACCTTGAACCCTGATCTTAGAACCCTAGTTCCCTTGAACCTTGTTAACCCAAACCTTGAAACCTTAAAGCCTAAACCCCAGAACCCTCAAACCTTGGAATCCTAGAACCTTGAACCTTGGAACCCTGAACCCAAGAATCGTGAACCCTAAATTGCGTAACCTTCAAATATTAACCATGGATCCCTAAACTTTCACTCTTGAACCTTGGAACCCTAAACACTTGAACCCTAAACCATAGAACCCTAAAAACATACACCTTGAACCTTGGAACTTTCAATCCAGAAAATCCTGGAACGCTGAAACCCTAAAATACGAAACCCTGGAATGCTTAACCCTAAACCCTAGAACCTAAAACCTTAGACCTTGAACGTTGGAACCTTGAATCTAGAACCCTAGAAAATAGAAACCCTTAACCCTAGAACCCTGAACCTAGGAAACAAAAATCTTCAAACCCTGAACCTTGAACTATAGAACTCTGAAATCCGTGATCCATAGAACCCTGAACCGTCAAACATTGACCTTTGAACCTCGGAACCCTACAACCTGAACCTTGGAATCCTGGAACTCTAAAACTCTAGAATCTTGAACCGTAAACCTTGAACCCTAGAACCATGAACTTAGAAACCGTAAACAATAAAAGCCTAACCTTGGAACCATGGAACCCTAGAATCTTGAACTTTAAACCCTAAATCTTAATCCATTGAACCATGATACCTTGTAACCTTGAACCCTGAAACCCTGAACCCTTAACCTTGAGCCCTGAACACAAGAAACTTGAAAGTTAGAACCATTAAACTTGAAACCCTTAATTATGGAACCCTAAACTCTAACCCTAGAACCCTGAACTAGTAATCTTGAACCCTAGATCCCTGAACCTTGAAACCCTTAACCCTAAATCCTTGAATCAAGAACTCTAAACCTTGGAAACCTGATTCGTGAACCCAAAACCTTGGAACCCTTGAACTACAAAACCTTGTAACGTTTATACTTAAACCTTGTAACTGTTAACCCTAAACTCTAAACCTAGGAATCCTAAACCTAGGAACCCTGGACCCCAGAACTATTGAACCCCGAACCCCTAGAACCTTAACCATAAACCATGGAACCCTTAAACCTGGACCTTAGAACACTTGAACACTAAACCCTAAATTATGAACCTTGAACCCTAGAACCCTAAGACTTGGTATTTTGAACCTTTGGACCTTGGAACACTTTAAACACGAACCTTAGACCCTGGAACAATGGAATCTTGAACCTTGCAACCCTGGAACCCTAATCTAAGAATCTTAAACCCTAAACACTCGAACCTTGGAACCCTAAACCATGGAACCTTAAACCATAAACCCTGAATCTTGGAACCTTTGAAATCTAGAACCCTGGAAGCATGAACCTTGTAACATTATACCCAGAACCCTAGAACCGTAGAACCTTATAACCCTTGAAGTGGAAACACTACACCCTGAATCTTTGGACCTTGGTACCTAGGAACCCAGGACCCTAGATCCCTAGAACCATGAACCCTCGAACATTAGAATCGTAAACCTCTAATCTTGGAACCCTGAATCCTGAACCCTATGCAATGGAACCCCAAACCTTGAACACTAAAACCCTAGAACCCTAGAACCCTAGATTTCTATAACCTTGAACCCTTCACCCCTTATCCCTTAACTATGTATACTGGAACCCTAAAATCGTTGAACCCTGAACCCTAGACCTCAAACATTGAACGCTAGAACCTTAGAACCTGAGAACCAAATAACCCTTGAATCCTTAACCCTGGAACTCTAGAGCCCTGAACCTTAGACCCTAGAACCCTAGATGTAACGTCCTTTGTAGATAAAAATATATTCTTGCTTTTTACTTGCAGTAAATTTTTTTTTTTACAAAAATCATTTAAGGCAAACATGCAAACTAAATTTACTTAAAATACATTTACAATATCTTAGGTCTTGTAAACAATCAAGAAGCTATATACACTAAGTTCAAAACTTCTTTTTCTTACCATTAATTACAATGCTTAAAAACCCTTGACCACTAGTCAAAATCTACACAAACAACAACAACCAACCCCATGAACAAAGCAATCTATCTCGTACACCTCTCAATGGACGTCTTCCTTCCATACATAAAAAACTCATCTATGAGCATAAGCCTTGGCAAGTAGTATAAGATATGCATCAACATGTACATGATATGCATACGTAAAACTTTTCTTTTTGTTTTATTATGGGTCTTTCTTTCTCATAATTTCTATACTTCCTCATCATTGTGGCTTATACTACATGATTCTACATAAGAGGACAACCAACTCAATTCCAAGGTTGAAAGACCACAAACTGTAGTCCACCTAGTGGGACCACAAACTCTAATCCCTTCCCAATGACAGTTAAATAATTTTCTCTTTCCTTCTTTTATTTTTCTCTTTTGTTTGTTATCCGAGCTCAACCATAAATAACCATTTTTATATCATGTTTTTTATATGAAATCTCATGCATGTAAATTAGTTTGTAACTTTCTAAAAAACACGATGCATTAGATGCTCATGAACATGCTCTGTATGTATATATTAAGCAGTTAAAGAACGTTCATAACACAAAAATAACAATTCATAATATCATAAACTGAATCATTATTTTCTACATTATCTTAGGCGTGCATTTCATCTTGACATACAAAGCATGAAATAACATATTAAAAAAAATTTAGTTTTTCTATGATGTAGACATAATTAAGGGCAAAACACACACAATACTACTTACCTTAATTATCCGTATCAAGTATTTCTAGCAGTAGGTAAACTTGTGAATATCCTTAACCTCAATTACCAAAAATCATTCATAACTTTCAAAATCAATTCCATGTTTTGGGGTACTTTCAAAATATCATAACTAGTTCTGTATATCATGAAATGCTATGATTCCTAAGCCCATATGTCACTCAAGGTGTTTAATGCAACGTGCTAAAAGATTTAGGGCATTAATAACTATAGCATTGGTTTCAGACACAAATTTTAAATTGCACAAAATTGATTATTTTGTGGCAACTTTGATAAAAAAAAATGTTCAACCACAACCAACTTANTTTTTGCTGTTAAGTCAAATTTCGTTCAAATTGTTTAGTTATTTTCAAACTCTAGTGCAGAATTCTTAAACAAATAAATAAGAGTTTAGAGTAAGAAAGTGACACCAGTTTGGTAACGCGGTTTGGCCAACCTTGCCTACTTCCGCGCTTCAAGGTTCCTCCTTGAAGATATTTAAAGCTCAAACCTTGAGCTTCACTCTGATTGACTTACGGGTGTCAACCGAACCTTTGACTCTCTTCTTCAAGGAGCGTCACCCCTTTTACAATGATCGTTCAATGAAAAGCAACTTACAATTTGTACGGTTATAAAACTGACTCACTCTATCTCAAGAAAGATATACAACTTTAGTACTAAGATTTGAGAGAGTAAAGTTCGAGAATAAAATTTGTCAGCAATTCGGCGTAGGTTTCTCTCGTTAAAAATCGTCACTTCAACATGAGATCGCTTCATCTATTTATAGATTGTTGCTGATCTGTCCAGTTGGGTCGACACAAATCCTGTTGGGGTCGACACAAGCACTAGCCGGTAGACACATAAAAAATATAGCCGTTGAGAGTTTTATGACCGTTGGTGCTGATCTGCCAAATTGGGTCGACACAAAATCTACTCTGGAAATTGTTCGGCTCAACCCAAAGTTTGTGCGGTCGACACAAAAATGAGTTGGCTTAAACATTAGTCCACATGTAAAATGCAGGAAGGGTCGACACAAGAATTTGGGTAGGGTCGACACAATGCTATATCTTTGGTCGACATAGACAGTTTGGATGGGTAGACACATTTGCACGCTATACTGCCTTTTTTGGGTCGACACAAGATTTATATGTGGGTCGACACAAATGGAATGACTCGCCTCTATTTTGAACAGGGGTCGACACAAAAACTCTAATGGTCGACACAATCACTGAAAGGCTGAGCTTCTGTATTTTATTAAGGGTCGACACAAACACTATGGGTCGACACAATTTATGAAGGCTGTGCTTCTGGATTTTCTTAAGGGTCAACACAAACACTATGGGTCGACACAATTTATGAAGGCTGAGCTTCTAGATTTTCCTATGGGTTAGCACAATGGCACTATGGGTCGACACAAACTGCATATATATTTGAAATTTCTGCATCACTTAACCAAATTGTTAGACTTTAATTGTACCCTTCAAAGAGGGTATTTCTCATGAATGGATAAGTCTAATTTAAGCATTGTAAAGTGTTTATTTTATCTTTCACACTCATCTTACATAGTTATCATAAAAAACAATTGATTGCTTTAAAACACTTTTAAAGCCAACAATAACATCCCTTTTTTTATAAAAGAAAACTTTGAAAAGCCGTGGTAAAATTGATTTCTTTTCCTTGAAATCTTTAATTTGTATAAATCATTTTCTTGAAAACATAGAGGAAGTCATTAAGTAAATAGTAAACTTATTGTTACCATAATTCAAAATGCATTTCCAAAACGTGCTTATTCATACATAGGGTTAGTTTACATATGTAATTAACATTTCACAAAACACATCTTAAAAGATAGTACTTTCAAAATACATCAAACTTCTTTCTTTCATTCATTCCCATGGGTCGTCGCTTAACAGTGCATGCACAGCCCGAGCAAGCCTCCTCAACAACATCACATCATGTGGTTAAAACTACGTTCTTCACTCTTGTTTTCATCACCTACATCACAAAGCTTATTCTAATGAGCTTAAGGCTCAATAAGAAATCGTATAAAGTGACATGCGTAACATGAGTGTGGTTTTGTAAAACATGAATATTCATTTCGTTCTTTATTGCGTTATTCTTTCTTATCGATCAAGTTTTCAACCTCGTGGTTCTACCTAGTCCTCGTGACCGAGCTTTCCCCCTCGTGGTTCTACCAGTCATTTACATGTTCGGCTTTCCACCTCGTGGTTCTACCTTATTCATTCGTTACATACATTCATGCATAGAACTTTGAGGATTTTTAGAACAAGAGTTAGCACCAACAGGTTCCTCCCATCCCACCATCGCCATTCGGTTGTATGGCGTTTGAAAACATACATGGAAAACATTTTTGTTCTTTTCGTAAGACATGATGCATGAAAATGGCATACATGCACAACGTGACATTCATAACATAAACATGGAGCATGCATAAAACATCTCCCAATCAACATAAACAAACGTCTCCAAATGAAGATAAGTGTTATCTCTTAAGTATAGTTAACATAAACTTACTTCATTACTTTACTTAAACCTAGCAACCATCAAACAATGTCAAATAAACACCAATCAAACCCAAACACTTGAGCCGGTGCACGGTGCGATACACCCTAAACAAAGTATTCTTATTCTACTTATTGATAATCGTAACCAATTTGCGTTCACTTTTATTTGTTTCTAATTATACAACCGTAATCCTACTCTCTTTGATGTAGTCCTCGAAGGGCCAAAGACATGCAAGATTCACTTACTTTGATTCCAAGCTGCAAAATACTCCTTATTTCCTTCACTTTCTTTACTTGATTCAAAACAACCTTAACATCAGAAATATGCTTACATTAGAATTTTCCGAATTTTCTCTGTTTTTCTCCCAAATTAAAATAGTCATAACTTAAGTTATCAAACTTCAATTCTTATGAATAAGTAACCAAAATCACCCTTAAGGTGTCTACTATAATTCATTAGAAGACTTTAAATTCAATTTCGTAATCAAAAATCTTATAAAATCCGTATCTTTAAAATCAGACATATTAATCATGCTTTTGTATATACATGGTAACACCTTGTTTTTCATGTCATTTCCATTCATCAAAACCATACTCGAACTCTTATAACTTCAATATAGGGTATAGAAAAACACTTAAATCAACCAACATCATACCTTAGCCCTAACTTCGTGCTCCTCCTTCTTGGTATTTAAACTCGCAAAACACACTCGATTTGCACCTCTCACACTAAACTTTCTACTTCAGCTCCAAGCTTATGTTTCCCTTCATACAAAACTTGAGAGAATTTAGGGATATTAATGAGAATTTCGTGCATCAAATGTTAGCTGAAGGTTAAGAGGTAAACATGAGGTGAAGAGGCAAGCATGAGGTGGAAAAGCAAGCATGAGGTGAAGAGGCAAGCATGAGGTAAAGAGGCAAGCATGAGGTGGAGAGGCAAGCATGAGGTGGCTTCACAAAATTTTCTCCTTCAACACTTAACTCACTTGTCACATTATTTCTTTAAACATTCCTTTCAAAGGCGTATTTTAACACACTACCAACAATACTTCGTGACGCACTTATCAAGATTTAACAACATAATTTACATTTATAATAACTAAGGTGCTTAAATGGCTCGAGTGTTACAAAAATACCTTTATCATTATCATTTTAATCATACTTAGCATAACGATTTAATTTATTTTAGTACTAAGCTAATCTTTAGGTTTCAATGAATTAATCATGATTAGTAAACCTTATTGACCTCATAAGTTTCACTAATTATGCGTTAATCATAATTAGGCACTACTGCTATAGTGACATGTGTTATATTCCAATTTTTCATTTTTGTCCTACTCCTAATTCAACATGTATCACATTAAACTAATTTCTAATTATGCCATTTAATAGCTTAAAGAACTTAATATGAACAATGGTATAACACTAAAACCGCGGACCCTACAATCATAGAACCAGAATTCATAAAACACTGGAACAATGGAATAATGGAACACTTGAACTCTGAACAATGGAATCCTCAGCACTACAACCTTGAACCTTGGAACCCTAAACCCTGAATCGTAGAAATTTGGAACCTTAAAACACTCAACTCTGAACTCTCCCCTTAACCTTTTACCTTAAATTCTCGAACCTTAGAGCCCTTAACACTAAACAATGAAACCCTGAACCTTGAAAAAATTAACCTTGAACCCTAAACCCTAAACCTTGGAATCTTGAACCTGCAATCCTAAAACCATTGAACCCCAAACTGTAAAACTTCAACCTTAAATCCTGAACCGTGAACCTTGAACCTTGCAACCCTAAACCATAGAACCTTGAACCATGAACCCCGCAACCTTAGAACAATGGAGCCCTAAACTCTGAAACCTAGAATCCACTCTTCAGCCAACACAAGATCTGTGAACTGTCCATCAAACGGTGGAGGATTCATTTTCCTAAATCTCTCATAGCTAAGCCCTCCACCATTCTTGTTTCGTCCATTTCTTTGTTCTTCTCCATTCATCATTCGCTCCAATTGTTGAAACCTTGCGATTAACCAACTCTAACAGCTGGTTAATAGTAGTCTCATTAGTTCCCTCCTCTAGAATATTTCTTCTTCCTCTCCTCGTGGTCCTTCAATCACTAATCACATCGTTAGTACTCCAAAATAAGGATCTTTCTACTTTAATCCTTTTATAACATAGAAGTATGCAAATGATACAGTTCTTGAGCTTTCTAGAGAACCGACTTAACCCAGTGCACTCACCCTTTTGTTCCCTTAGTGTGTGTGTTTTGCTCTGATACCATAAATGTAACGACCCGATTCCCGAGCCGCTGCTTACTGTTATTCTTACTTACTTACTTACTTACTTACTTTATTTCTTGCTCTTTGGCGATTCGAGAAACGGTCCGTTACAGGTTTCTTACTTACTTACTTACTTACTTACTTACGTTTGTGGAAAACTTGTTTCTTTAATTTCTAAAAAAAAAACTACTCTCTTTAGTTCATAAAACAGTTTACAAAGAAAACCGTCGAATAATAAAAACATACATTTGAATTCCACCTTTAAATAAAATACATAATCATTTAATAACTTAAAACGTACAGCGGAAGACAATTACTTCAACTAAAATACATTCATTTTCAAAAGCTTTCTAATCCATCACACCAAAATAAGGGTATACATTTTAATTACATATCCAAAATATTCAAAACATTCAAAATATTTTTATATCACAACTGTGTGTGTGTCATTCATCACTCCTCGTCGGTCACCGCTCAATTAACCGTATCATTTGGACATTCCTCTGCTCTAACTCCTTGGTCAGTCACTTGAACAATTTCCTCCATTACATTCCCTACATTGCAAAGCTGAAACTATGAGCCTAAAGCTCAGTAAGTAGCATAACTATAAAATACAATGCATGACTATGCTATGTCGTTAAAACAATGCACAATTTCATTCACGTTTCTTAGGTTCATATCTTCTTTATCTTTGGAAATATTAAAGGATCTCAAGAACACTCCCTCCACCTACTTCAACTTCTACTAATTTTGGGGCCCACTTACTACTTGGAATGCTCAGGCCTGTAATAACTATTTACTTTACTGTTTCTTATATTCAAGTTGTAATTCATCGGAGACAAAATATAATTAGCATCCCATACCACCAATTATACCTCGTTTACCTCCAACTACGTTGTAAAACCATGCATGAAAATAGTTCGTAGACATTTTCAAAACTATGATGCATGACCATGTGACTATGAAAACATCACTTAAATCACATCACATAACATGAAAATAAGCATACATCACCAAACATGTAATGAAAACAAACATGAAACTCACATCAAACATACATCCTAATCTTTGCAATGTAGTCTCACTTAAGAGCCAAACAATCTTAATACTAACTTACCATAGCGGCTATCTTGAATTAGTCTACTTGAGTCTTCTTTTTAATCCAATCAATGACCTAAACATATCGATTATACAAGGATCAGAAGTAATACACTCTTAACTTTTTATCTGAACTTCAAACAACTATAACTTCCTCATTAATGATCCATTTGCTATGCTCAAGGTGTCAAATTGTTCCTTAAAGAGTCCACTATAACTTCTTAGAAGACGCTAAATTCATAAAATGAGTGTATGAATTGCTTAAAATCCATAACCGGTCGACCGCATAAATAAAGGTGTCAACCGCTGCTCAAAAAAAGAGAGCATCCCTTCTAAAAATCGGGATCCGGTCGACTGGTTTACAAAAAACGGACGACCTAAACTACAAAACGATCGTCTGAATTCCTCTCCCAATTTTTGTCTACTAACTTGCAACATCTATAACTGTTTCTACATAGCTTCGAATTGGGTGATTCAAACGGCTATAGATTACGCTTAGAGTCTAATGTAACTCTTATGAAGATTACAAACTCAAATTCGTGCTACAACTTGACCGAATCTCAAAAATGCTAACTTTGTGCATCATTGCAAAGTGTTGACCGATGTCCCTGGCGGTCGACCACTTAATCCCAGTTTCCTTAATCACCTTCAACCTACTAATTCACTAATATCCACAATACCTTAATACCTCAAAATTTAACCAACATTCATCCAATAAAAGAATCTTTAACACTTCAATCTTAAGTTCACAAATTCTAAAACCCTCCTCCTTAATAAAAATTTTGTCCTCAAAATTTAGACCTCAAACATCTCTGGATACTTTTCCTTCATTTCTTGTTCTCTTTCCCAGGTGGCTTCCTCCACATTATGATTTCGCCATAGAACTTTCACCAATGGGATTTGCTTGTTCCGCTACTCCTTCATCTTCGTATCCAGTATCCTTATTGGCTGCTCCTCATAACTTATAGTTAGCTCTACTTCTATCTGTTGTGCTTCCACCTGTGATGGATCACGAATGTATTTCCTTAACATTGACACATGAAACACATTGTGAACTCCTGCCGAGTATTCTGGTAATTTCAACCTATAGGCCGTGTTTCCCACTTTCTCCAGAATATTAAATGGTCCAATGAATCTTGATGCTGACTTTCACACTTTGTTGTATGGTTTTCACCTGCTCACTTTTTGTTGTAGGCAATCCGACTACAAAATCCTAAGTAACCCAAAATATTTCCTACAATTTTCTTTTCCGTAACTTTTTAATCATCTTCTTCAATCCCAATTGCATTAAATAACTCAACCCTCTATTTCTCCTTTTATTTAAGTTGATCGACACATCTCTTCATATCTCATCATCAAATCTCAACTACTCTATCTATACAAACCCTTCATCTCCTTTCAATTTGACATCGATCCTTCTTTTCATTCATTAATCAATCATCATTCAAACACAACTCTCATTCTTTTATTTTCTAACTCATTCAATTATATTAAACTATTGGTTTATTTTCATCCTTCTATATTTGTATCCCAATTTAACCTTTGCTCGGCCTCAAACATTAAACTTTTACATTCAAACCTGAAACTCCCTATACCATTTTCATTTCCTTCACTTAATTGGGATCCATATGAACTTTTTCGACATCGATGTGAGAACTACCTTGTATAATCCTTGCATAGTTGATGAAAATTCCCAATTTGTATCGTGCTTTTTCAATCTAGGTTATAATCAAGACAGATTCAATAGCTTTTGGGATGAGTCTTCCCCTTCGTACCAAAACACTTACTCTTTTAAATGATGAAATTTTAAAGAATACCATGTTTCCTCAACCAAACTTGAGTCCTGTCTAAGCTAGCATAGCCCTCATCTTGGTCTCATGACACTAAAATCCTTTTCCTAATCATGCATATTGATCCCTGAGTTGTTGTAACATATTCGGATCATGTAATTCGCTTCTCTAGTGTTATCTAATATGTGGTAATTTACTCTTCTCATCATACTTCACCTTATAAAGGTTGTACTACTTGTAGCTTAGTAGTAATGAGTGTATGTAAACTTCGCTAAGGGCAATGACTTGCTCTATGACACTTTGAAACTTTAACACTCATGCTTTCATTGTGTCTTCTAAATTTGGGTTGCCCTTTTGATTCGTCTACCGGTTCGGGGATGAACTGCCGTTCATATTTCTAAACTTTTCTCATGGTCTTTCCAAAACAATGGATATTGAGATTTCAACTAATCTTACTATCTTTTAGATGTGCATCTCCACATACTTGTCCAAAATGTTTGAAACATTCAACTTGATACGTCCATAAAACTACTGGTGCATTTGTTACTCTAACAGATATCTTCCAAAAACTCATAATGTTTATATTCTTCATGAATGTCATCTTGAAATATCGTCAATTTTGATCGAGCAAGTTGTCAATCTTTGATGACATACACTTACCCTTATTGTTAGCTTACTTAATTTCCCGTCCTTGAATTTGTTCTTGGGTGTTACTTTTCATTTAGGGATAGTTTCTAACTAGATGTCCTATTCTCTTTGCATTTAATACATCGTCATGTGTTGATAACACATTTTTCCAAAATGCCTCCTTTAAGTCTATGACATAACTTGGCTTGAGAAGAACCTTAAACTTACTTTTTGCTTTACCTCCTTTGAGTTTATTTTCACTTGATCCTTTTCGTTCTTCTCGGGGGTTGTCATTCTTTACTTGATTGAGGTATTATTGATTCTAAGAATTTCTCATCAGAGATTTCTTATACCTCGTAAACCACATCTAAATTTTTCAAGATTCTTGGCCACCACATTAGCATGATTAACGTTCTTGGTACCTGTTACTTTAACTCCTTTATAAGTTTCCAACTTTAGACCTTGAATATACTAGTACACTTTAAGTTTTTCTTTACTCACCTAAGTGTGGGGCAAATTTTAATAAACCTCAGAACGTCTTCTAGATATATTTGTCCCTTACCTCCTTAAGTAGTTCTTTTCAAAACCCTTTACATTCAATCTTCTAGATTTACGAGACTCCCCCTACTTGATACTCTTGGCATATTTTAATTACTTTCTATCTTTCTCATTTTTAAATCTTGTTTCCCTCGTCGAATCCATAACAAGAACGTCTTTGTCACTGAGGTATAAATCGTGGTAGTTTCTTGAAGCCTCATACTCACAAGATATATTCATCCTATAATTAGTAGCTCTTACTTCTTTTTCTTGAGTATATTTACTTCCAACTAATCTTCCAACATCTTCCTATTTATATGAATCATAACTTTCCATTGATTGCAACCAATCCATGTTTTTTTTATGATTTGGTTCGCATGGATACAGGATGACTAGAAAGTTTATTGTGAAACTTCAATTTTTCTTTTCTTCCATAGTCATGCTCACTTTAGACATGAGAATATTGATAATTGTCTGAATGAGACATTTTATAATCATGGGGAATCTTACCTACCACTTCAACATGGTCATCCGAAGCATCTACAAATCGACCATCTTGCTTTACTGAAATTCTTGCTCTGCTCAAGACCATAACCCATTTCAGTATGCAAGTGAGTCATTTTATTTCAGCTCAATTGAGCATATTCATGAGCATGATTTGTTGTTCTGTCTAGTCTAGAGTAAATATAATCTTTATGCTCATTCCTAGGACCAAAAACACGTCGTTAATGATAATCAGCACTCTTATTTCTTTATCAGAATCTACTGGCCTTGGCTTATATTCGTCACTTCTCCTCAAAAAGTCATGGCAAGATGCAATCTTTTCTTTGGCTTGATATGAATCCAAACCTCTGTATCTTGCTAAGTTAGAAGAGGGTATCCCTAAATCAGTGATTCCATTTTAGTTTCTTATGTCTCTATTATAATCAAATCCAGTCACCCTATGATGCAACGCTTCACTTGAATCAAACACCGAGTGCTCCTTATCTACATGAGTTTTCACAAAAGTTAGTTTTTCAGAAGCTACTTGACCTGAATACTCAATCCTTGTATACTCAGAAAGCTCCATATCCACATTTCGTGTAGTAGGTTACCTAGATTCTAGTTTTTCCATAGTATGAGGTATAGGAAACATTCTAATATGGCTAATATGACTCTCCCATGTTACTATCGCTAATAAGTCTAGAATTATCAAGTTCATTTCGATAAAAATTCTTGTGATATGAACTTTCACCATCAACAAAATTATTGCCCTCAAGCTCCAATTGTTGTTGCTTATATTTTATAGGATACCTGCAATCCACTCTTCAGCCAACACAGGATCTGTGGACTGTCCATCAAATGGTGGAGGATTCATTTTCCTAAATCTCTCATAGCTAAGCCCTCCACCATTCTTGTTTCGTCCATTTCTTTGTTCTTCTCCATTCATCATTCGCTCCAATTGTTGAAACCTTGCGATTAACCAACTCTAACAGCTGGTTAATAGTAGTCTCATTAGTTCCCTCCTCTAGAATATTTCTTCTTCCTCTCCTCGTGGTCCTTCAATCACTAATCACATCGTTAGTACTCCAAAATAAGGATCTTTCTACTTTAATCCTTTTATAACATAGAAGTATGCAAATGATACAGTTCTTGAGCTTTCTAGAGAACCGACTTAACCCAGTGCACTCACCCTTTTGTTCCCTTAGTGTGTGTGTTTTGCTCTGATACTATAAATGTAACGACCCGATTCCCGAGCCGCCGCTTACTGCTATTCTTACTTACTTACTTACTTACTTTATTTCTTGCTCTTTGGCGATCCGAGAACCGGTCCGTTACAGGTTTCTTACCTACTTACTTACTTACTTACTTACGTTTGTGGAAAACTTGTTTCTTTAATTTCTAAAAAAAAACTACTCTCTTTAGTTCATAAAACAGTTTACAAAGAAAACCGTCGAATAATAAAAACATACATTTGAATTCCACCTTTAAATAAAATACATAATCATTTAATAACTTAAAACGTACAGCGGAAGACAATTACTTCAACTAAAATACATTCATTTTCAAAAGCTTTCTAATCCATCACACCAAAATAAGGGTATACATTTTAATTACATATCCAAAATATTCAAAACATTCAAAAAAATTTTATATCACAATTGTATGTGTGTCATTCATCACTCCCCGTCGGTCACCGCTCAATTAACCGTATCATTTTGACACTCCTCTGCTCTAACTCCTTCGTCAGTCACTTGAACAATTTCCTCCATGACATTTCCTACATTGCAAAGCCTAAACTATGAGCCTAAAGCTCAGTAAGTAGCATAACTATAAAATACAATGCATGAGTATGCTATGTCGTTAAAACAATGCACAATTTCATTCACGTTTTTTAGGTTCATATCTTCTTTATCTTTGGAAATATTACAGGATCTCAAGAACACTCCCCCCACCTACTTCAACTTCTATTGATTTTGGGGCCCACTTACTACTTGGAATGCTCAGACCTGTAATAACAATTTACTTTATTGTTTCTTATATTCAAGTTCTTAATTCATCGAAGATGAAATATAATTAGAGTCACATACCACCAATTATACCTCGTTTACCTCCAACTACATTGTAAAACCATGCATGAAAATAGTTCGTAGACATTTTGTAAAACTATGATGCATGACCATGTGACTATGAAAACATCACTTAAATCACATCACATAACATGAAAATAAGCATACATCACCAAACATGTCATGAAAACAAACAAGCAACACACATCAAACATACATCCTAATCTTCGCAATGTAGTCCCACTTAAGGGCCAAACAATCTTAATACTAACTTACCTTAGCATCTATCTTGAATTAGTCCACTTGAGTCTCCTTTTTAATCCAATCAATGACCTAAACATATCGATTATACAAGGATCAGAAGTAATAAACTCTAAAACTTTTTGTCTCAACTTTAAACAACTATAACTTCCTCATTAATGATCCATTTGCTATGCTCAAGGTGTCAAATTGTTCCTCAAAGAGTCCACTATAACTTCTTAGAAGACATTAAATTCATAAAATGAGCGTATGAATTGGGTAAAATCCATAACCGGTCGACCGCATAAATAAAGGTGCCGACCGCTGCTCAAAAAGAGAAAACATCCTTTCTGAAAATCGGGATCCGGTCGACCTAATTTACAAAAACGGACAACCTAAACTACAAAACGGTCGTCCGAATTCCTCTCCCATTTTTTGTCTACTAACTTTCAACATCCATAACTATTTCTACATAGCTCTGAATTGAGTGATTCAAACGGCTACAGATTACTCTTAGAGTTTACTGTAACTCTTATGCAAGAAATAAACACAAATTAGTGCTAAAACTTGACCGAATCTCAAAAATGCTAAGTTTGTGCATGATTAACCGATTTCACAGCAATTAACATGAAATCATCCATATTTATCCACCAGTTCATCCAATACAATCATATTATCCTTACTGAACCTAAAAGAAACTCAGAGGATAGAAACATTACCTTGATCCTCAGCTTCCACGAAAACTCCAGAGTTTTCCTCTTCCCCTCAGGATAACCCACTTCCTCAATCTCACTCTCCTCTCGTCAAGATGTGAGAACTTAAAGTAAAATAGGGAGGAGTCTTGCTGGTAGGGAAATGGCAGACCATGCTTTCTTATCTCTTAATTAATCAAAAACAATGTTCCTCTAACATCCATCCATAAGATTCCTCCATGTTTTTGGCTGCCTTTTAAACTTAAATCTACAAGGTGTTGACCGCTATTCAACAAGGTGTCGACCGCTACTGAAGGTATCGATCGAAAGCATTCAAAAGTTTTAGATTGTGTCGACCCCTCTTCGATCTTGGGGTCAACCGCTTGACTAAAGGTGTTGACTGTTTGATCCTGGGGTCGACCAATAACATGATGGATGGTTATATTGTGTCGACCCCTCCTTTATCCTGGGGTCGACCGGTAAGCAAGGTGTCGACCGCTTAATCATGGCGGTCGACCGATTGCAAAGTGTCGACCGCTGTTCCTGGCGGTCAATCGCTTAATCCTGGTTTCCTTAATCACCTTCAACCTACTAATTCACTAATATCGACAATACCTTAATACCTCAAAATTTAACCAACATTAATCCAATAAAATAATCTTTAACACTTCAATCTTAAGTTCACAAATTCTAAAAAAATAAATGAGAGTTGTTACAGAACCCACTGTGGCCGGAGAACTTTCGGCTGCCGGCTCAAATTGGAAAATGCCAAAGACGGGAGAGCTAAAAAGCTTCTTTAATTCAAATTCCAAATTGTACTTACAATCATGCAATGGGGGAGGTTTTATCCGCTGAGAAGAGTGGGAAAAAGGGAGGGAAAATTGAGGGTCACAGGCACACAACTTGCATGCTGGAAAGTGAAATAAAGGAAAGAAAATTGGACCAATGAGATTGCAAGAATGTGAAAGTCACGTGATCTTGAATCTCCTCAGCTAATTTCCCTTCGTCCTTGGCCCAAAATACCCTTCTTTTAGCCAAAAATACCACATGCAAAACCCCATGCAAGCAAGCAAAAATAAACAAAATAAAACCTAGCCGAGAACCCGAGACGGACCCTCTCGGGTTCTCCAAATATCCAACGTAAAATTCACGTAAAAATTAAGCTAAAAATGCCATAAAATTCCTTCAATCCATGTTTATGCTGGAGAGTTGAGTCGTGGAACCCTTGATCACTTTTGCATGGGACTCCAACTCACTATGCAATGTGGTACTTCAATCGGGTTCGGGTTCGGGCTTGATTATGGAGCTCTCGGTTTTTTGTTACAAATCCTCCTTTTCTCTACGCCAATTTATCATTTGTTTTGGCCTTGTTTGATCCTCCAAAGTTGGCTTAGAAATGTATAATTCTTCCATTAATTTTCCTGCAAAATTAACAAACATATTAGAAAAATTCTGAGCTCGGGCTCGGGTGATTGCTCCGCTTGCCATGCCAATCTGTGGCATGTCATCCTCCCTGGGTTCTTGAGGATTTTACCTCAAATGCAGTGGGAAGTCATCTCCATCTTGTTCATCTTCATCAAATCCAGCAAAGGGAGAAAGATCTCGAACATTAAATGTGGCTGAAATTCCATAATTCCCGAGTAACTCAAACTTGCATGTTCTTGGATCGATTACCTTATCCCAAAAATTCTCCGGGCTTAAGGGCGCCTTAAGAATGTGCCAACTTTGACCAACTTCTAGTTTTGAGTCATAAGATTCAATGCCCTTCAGCACAACATCATTCTTTCCCCGGCTAAACAATTCAACAATCCGGTTTGTACTATACCACCGGCTAACTAAATCAACATTGAGTTTCATTATCTCCATTACAAACCATAGTGTTTCCAATATATTCAGCAATGTATATTCCATTGAAGTATTCTATTAAGGATTCCAAGAACCTCATCCAATGATCATAGTTAGCTACCTCATCCTCCTTGGTTTTTTTGATGAGTGGACCGTAGACTCCTTTACTAGAATTGCCAAATTGTCCAGCATTGCTTAAGTAGTTCTCCATATTAAGAAGATCATAATTCTTCTTCCTTAAGCTCAATTCCGATTTGTAGATTTCCTTCATCCAATCATAAACAAAGTAATTCGTAAAGAGTTCGGGTAAAGAGACTAACCACCTTGAGAGTCTTTTGGAAATCACAACAAATATAACTTTGTCTTTGTTTTCTTTGATCGAGACTCTTGAGTTCACTTGATCGGGTGTTCCTTCTCTAGTAGGAAAGGGCTCTTTCTTGATCAAAATTAAATTATTCTTGGATGAATTCTCCTTCCTTGTGAACTCATCTTTGGCCACTTGTTCGGGCTTAAGGGGAACTCGCTTGATAGATCGTCCACCGAAATTAAAAGAATATTGGTTTGTAAAACCATTGTGCATAACCTTCTGATTGAATTGTCATGGTCTCCCGAGTAACAAATGCCTTGAACTCATGGGAACCACATCACTTGATCCTTGTAACTTCCAATAGAAAATTTGACGCATGCTTGCTTCGTAACTTTGAGGTCTTCCTTATCATTTATTCAACGTAATTTATAAGGCTTCGGGTGAAAGATAGTTTCTATTATGAGTTTGTCAATTAACTCTCGGGAAACCACATTAACACAACTTCCACCATCAATAATAATTGAGCATACCTTATCTTGGATTAGACATCTACTATGGAATAAACTTTCTCTTTGGAGTTCCTCTTCTGGGCTTTGAGTAGCAAGTAACCTTTAGATAACTAATAATAATGAGGGGCCTTCTTGTGCTCGGCTTTCTTCCGCTTCAGATTCCAAGCTCATATCCGATTTTTCCTTCACTTCATCTTCACTGAAAACTTCACTTGTTTCCTCTCTAGTAACCATCACATGTTTGTTAGGGCATTGGGATGCAATATGCCCGAGACCAAGGCACTTAAAACACTTGATCTCTCGTGTTCGGGTCCAGTTATTTTCTTCCATCAATTTAGGCTCACTATCCTTCTTTTACAGACAAGGTTGAACGAAATGAATCTTATTCTCCACCTTTGTATTAGGCTTAAAAGGAGTAATAGCCTTAGGACTTGCTTGGTTCACTATTCCCTTGCCCTTACTTTTCATTTGCCTCTCCACTTTCAAGGCCATTTGATTAACTGAATCCATAGAGTCGATCGGTTGCATCTCCACAATATCACTAATGTCTCGGTGTAAGCCTCTAATAAACCGAGCTATAATTTGTTCCTCTGGTTCTTGTAAGTCACATCTAATTTGGAAAGTCTCAAATATGGTAAGATATTCTTCCACCGAGAGAGATTCTTGCTTAAGAGATTGTAAATGAAGAAATAGCTCTTGTTTGTAATGAGCCGGTACAAATCTTCTCCTCATAATTGATTTCATAATTTTTCAACTATTAATACTCTCTTCACCATCATGTCTTCTCTTAATTTTCAAATTATCCCACCATACATAGACTAGCATATCTCGTAAGTTCCAGTGAAACAAGTTGTAATTTAAACTTCTTGGAATAGTTATAGCATTCAAAGATCTTGTCAACTTTCTCCATCCAATCAATAAACAAATCACCATTGCAAGATCCATTGAAAGGAGCAATGGATACCTTAATATGCCTCATATCATCATCTCTGGAGTTGAGATCATGCAAACCATATTTTTCATCATCCGACTCTTTGGACTTAAACTCTCGAGATCCTCTCGAGCCGTGATTCAGCCTTCTCCTTGGTGGTTTGTTCGGCGTAGTCCTCAAAGAAGGAGAAATGTGCTCCAACTTTTGTAACACCGTATCAAATCTTTTATTGAGCTCATCAATTTCTCCTTGAAGGCAAGATTCAGGAAGATTTTGATTCGGATGTGGATAAGATGGACTAATCGGGCAGCTAGGATCAATCGGATCCTGGTTTGGTTTGTAATGGGAGCCACTCCTCGTGGTCATCCTTCAAACTTAAAATCACACAAAAACAGAGGTAAAGAGGAAGGTGGGGAGGGATTTATGGCTTTGATACCAAATGACACGGAATGGAGGGGGATTAGATTTAGGAAGTGGGAGAATCGGGTTAGGTTAAATGGAAAACGATAATCCGATCATTCCAGAATCAGGACTAGAATTGGGACAGGAATAACTCAACGATGAGATTGCGTTTATGGCTGAAAGTTTGAGCGGAACTCTGGAAAGAAGATAGGTGATATTCCTCCAAAAATAAAGGAAATCACATTGATGGATCAGTCGGAATGTAATGGAACAATAACGGTTGTTGGTAGGTGGCCGAAAATGCTGGATAGCGGAGGAGATGAAATTGCAAACGAAATCAACGATGGAAGAAGGAGCTTATGGACTTCAAGCTCATCCTACGTCCTTGAAGAAGGCTGGAGACTTTGAAGCAAGAAGAGATCTCCAGCTCGGAGGGAGAAATCTTGAAGGGAACCCATGGTGGCCGAAGAACTTCCGGCTGCCGGCTGAAATTGGAAAATGCCCGAGAAGGGAGAGCTAAAAAGCTTCTTTAATTCAAATTCCAAATTGCCTTACAATCACGCAATGTGGGAGGTTTTATCTGCTGGCAAGAGTGGGAAAAATGGAGGGAAAATTGAGGGTAAAAGGCATGCAACTTGCATGCTAGAAATTGAAATAAAGGAGGGAAAATTGGACCAATGAGATTGCAAGAATGTGAAAGTCACGTGATCTTGAATCTCATCAGCCAATTTCCCTTCTTCCTTGGCCCAAAATACCCTTCTATTAGCCAAAAATACCTCATGCAAAACCCCATGCAAGCAAGCAAAAATAAACAAAATAAAACCTAGCCGAGAAACCCTCTTGGGTTCTCCAAATATCCAACGTAAAATTCACATAAAGATTAAGCTAAATATGCGATAAAATTCCTTCAATCCATGTAAATGCTGGAGAGTTGAGTTGCGGAACCCTTGATAACTTTTGCATGGGACTCCAACTCACCATGCAATGTGGTACTTCAATTGGGTTTGGGTTCGGGCTTGATTCCGGAGCTCTCGGTTTTTTGTTGCAAATCCTCCTTTTTCTCTAGGCCAATTTATCATGTGTTTTGGCCTTGTTTGATCCTCCAAAGTTGGCCTAGAAATGTAATTCTTCAATTAATTTTCCTGCAAAATTAAAAAACATATTAGAAAATTTTCGAGCTCGGGCTCGGGTGATTGCTTTGCTTGGCATGTCAATCCGTGGCATGTCAACCTATGAACCCTAGAACGCTAAACCTTAAACCTTGAACCTTGAACCCTTGAAACTTGAATAATTAAACCCTCTTGAATTGTGTAACCTGAAGCCTTGGAACCCTGAAACTTAACCTTTAATGCTGAACCCTAGAACCCTATAACCCTAGAACCCATGAATCGTGAACCCTGAACTTTGGAACCCTAGAAACCTAGAACCCTGAACCGAGGAACCCTTGAACCTCATAAGTATAAACCTTATACATTTTAACCTTAGAACCCAAAATTCGGAACCTTGAAATCTGAACCGCAGAACCCTTAACCAAGGAACCTTGAACCCTATAAACCATAAACTCTAAGCCTTGGACACTAAATCTTGAACCTTTAAACCCTAAACCTCTTAATTTGGAACCTTAGAACCAAGAATCCTTAAAACCTGAACCTTGAACAGTGGAACCCTAAAACCTTGGACCTTTAACCTTGGAACCCTGAATTCGAAACTATGAACCTTGGTACTCTAGAACCCTTGAACCTTGAAACCTAAAACCTTGGACCATAGAACCTTGAACCCTATAACCCTGAACCTTGGAACCCCAAACCCTGAACCTTGGAACCATAGAAACCTGAACCTTGGAACCTTTAATCCAGAACCTTGATCTGTAGAACCCTAAACTCTAGAACCTTAATTTGAAACCTGAACATTAAAATGTGAAATCCTTTAACCAGAGAACCATATACCTTTGCACCATAAACCGTAAAACTTCTAACCCAGAACATGAACCCTAGAACCTTGAACCTTGGAACTTCGAACCTTGAACCCTGAACCTTAAATCCTAGAACTCTGAAACCTTGAACTTCGAACACTGAACCATGTACCCTGGAACCCTTAACCTTTGACCCTAGAACCATAAACCCTGGACCTTGAAACCCTCTAACCCAGAACCTTTCTGAAGGATCGAGATTAACCTAAGAGGGTGAATTATGTTAACTAAACTTTTTTGAGACTAAGTCAAATTCGTGTGAATTATTTAGTTATTTCCAAACTCTAGTGCGGAATTCTTAAACAAATAACTAAGAGTTCAGAGTAAAGAGAACAACAGCGGTTTGGTAATGCGGTTCGGTCAACCTTGCCTACGTCTGCGCTTCAAGGTACCTCCTTGAAGATCTTTCCCGCTCAAACCTTGAGCTTCACTACGATTGACTTACGGGTGTCAATCAAACCTTTGACTCTTTTCTTGAAGGAGCGTCACCCCTTTTACAATGATCGTTTAAAAAGAAATAAATACAATTTGTACGGTTGTAAAAACTAACTCACTCAATCTCAACAATGATATACAAGGGTTGTAGTAGGATTTGAGAGAGTAAAAAGCTGAGAAGAATTTTGCAGTATTTCGGCGTAGTTTTATCTCGTCAAAAAATCTCCTTATCAAAATTAGCTTGCTTCATATATTTATAGTTTGCTGCTGATCTACCCAAATGGGTCGACAAATTGTTGTTGGGGTCGACACAAGCATTATCTGTTAGACACAACTAAGATATAGCCGTTGAGAATTTTTTTGTCCGTTGGTGCTGATCGGTCGACATAACTATTTGTTGCGGTTGACATAAATTCTTCTCTAGAATCTGTGGGGACGAGACAATGTTTGTACGGTCGACATAACTCTGAAGAATCCGTCTTCTAGAAAATATGGGGTCGACACATGTAGGTTGGGGTCAACACAAATCTAAAGAATCCATCTCTGAAAAAACTGGGGTCGACACATGTAGGTTGGGTCGACATATTTTGAACGATGGAGTCGACATGTAAAGTGCAGGCTCAGCTTTGAGGGGTCGACACATAGATTATGATAAGGTCAACAAAATGACTTTTCTATGGTCGACACAGACAGTTTTTGATGGGTCGACACATTTGCACGCTGCACTACATTTTTGGTCGACACAAGTTATATAGGTGGGTCGACACAATTTGGAAGACTCGGCCTCTGTTTTGAACAGGGGTCGACACAATACGCTGATGGTCGACACAAAGCATTTTGGGTTAAGCTTCTGGATTTTACAAGGGTCGACACAAGGTATTTCAGGTCGACACAAAACACTGCATATACTTGAAATTTTTGCAGCGCTTAAACAAATTGTTAGACTTTAATTGTACCCTTCAAAGATGGTATTTCTCATGAATGGTTAAGTCTAATTTAAACATTGTAAAGTTGTTTATTTTATCTTTCATGCTTATTTTACATAGTTATCATAAAAAACAATTGATTGCTTTAAAAACACTTTTAAAGCCAACAATCTCCCCCTTTTTTATGATGACAAAAACTTTTGAAAGATAAATTGCTCCCCCATTGACACAACATGTATAAAAGATATTTAATGCTCCCCCATACAAAGACACTGATGCATGACAGATTAATATAACTTATGCATAACTTATGCATAGACAGATTATAAGAAATTATCATAACTTATGTATTAACATCATTTATATCACAACTTATGTATTAACATCATTTATTTTCTCCCCTATTGACATTATCAAAAATAATAAACATAAACATAATTATATAGAATATTCAATACGAGTAAAGTAGCATTGTTTATACAAAAGAGGAGATAAGTAAGAAATTAAGAGTTCTCCTAAGACAAGAAAAAAACTTTCCTTTACTACTCTACAGCTAGTGAAGAGATGGAAGAGTCAAGTACAATGGTGCCTGCAAGAGATGGAGGCCCAAATGTAGATGCAATAGTAGCACAATTGTGCCAGGAGAGGATAAGGGTATTGTAGCAATGGCAGGAGTAGTAATTTTCATCTCCATAGGAGCAACTGCTAGTGAAGTGGCTAAAGAGAGAGCTGGAGATTGAACAGGAGAGGGAAACGACGAAGGAATTGGCGAGGGATCTTGAGCAAGATCAGAAGGTCCAGACATACTAGGCCTCAAGGTAGATCCATACCATTGATAGTATCACCTCTCAAGGTTGTCATGAAGAAAATTAACCTTATGATGAAGTGCAGAATTGGATGCGGCAAGGGAATCTACTGTCCTTTGAAGAGTATCATTATGGTGGACAAGAGACTCTACTATGGAAGCTAAGCTTGAGATCTATCCCGTGAGCAAATCAAAATGTTCTTCTATCAAGGAAGTAATGCGATGTGAGCGGCAAGAGGATCTATGCTCGGGATGTACATCAGCATCATCACCGGTCTGTGTAGGATCTTCACGAGCATGAGGGTCAGCGATGGCCACCTTGTGTTGCCAGATCCCATTCTCGTTTTGAGCTAAGCCCATTCTAGCAAGTTTCGAATAGCTATACTTGTCAAATTTTCTGACCCAAGTGAGTGGCTCAGAAGAAGGAATCTCAACCCCGTTTTGTCAAAGAATTTCCATTATTAAGAGGTTGAAGGGCAAGGAATTTTATTCCTTATTCATGACATCCATCATCCGTCGCATGATGATATATCCTATGTCTATGTGATGTCTTCTAAAGAACATGAAAAATACATACAGCTCCATGTTGCTGATGTAGTCTCTGTGGCCATCATTGGGTAATAGATTATATGTGAGAAAATGATGAACTAAGCGAGCTACAATATTGAGATCACTGGCCTTAGGTCGATAAGGCACTGAATCGAGATCCTTCCCGATTTGTCCAAGAAAAGGCCAAAAGTCTTCATCCTTCATGATTTTAGGCTCAAAGTGCTGCTCATAATATGTATCAGTTCTTTCATCGGATGTACAATTCAATATGATATTCAGTTTATAACTCGTGAATTGTATCTTCTTTCCAAATACGTAGCTCTTAAGGATAAATGGTTTTTGGTTGTAATATTTATTTGCATAGAATAATCTCACCGCCTTTTCGGAATAGGGACCGTAGAAGGATAAAAAATCTGAAATTCTTAGAAACTCACAGCCTTCTTGGATATCTATTCCAGGAATAAAATTATGCTCATATATCCTACTTAAAATGAGAGGTTTGTTTTGAAAAATTGAATAAAACTTATCTTGGCTGCTTTGTTTTTGGAATATGAATTTGTCTAACTCAGAGGGTTGAATTTTTTTGGGCGGAGCAGAGGAGGAGGCTGCAATATCCTTTGATTTAATGGCTACCCTCTTCCTTCTGACTGAAATTTTTGAGATGGAAGCCATTTGAGGAGAGGAAATCGGAGGCTGGAGGTTTGGGTCGACCGAAAGAGGATCGCGAAAATCGTTGGAACAGAGAGAGCCAGCGAGAGAGATTTTGAAGAATGAAAATAGTGCTATAGGGTTTTAATTACTTCTCCCTTTAAAAAGAATTGGGTCGACCGAAACAATTTCTTTGTGTCGACTTTTTGGAGTATACCTGAGAGAGAATGAAGTTGTAGAAAGAAAAGACCAATCGACCGATTCACGATTGTGTCGACTGATCGAAGGCAGAAACGAAGGACCGGTCGACATACCAGGGTTTATGTCGACCCCTTCTGCAATAGATTCAAGGTCTGGTCGACATACTCTTCTTTATGTCGACCGCTGTTTCATGAGATAGCAGGAAGAGAATGATGTTTCTAAACACCATCAACTTGAATTACTTCTAATCGAATTCTTATTCCATTGAAGGTCTTTTCATCCAAAGTCTTAGTAAATATATCAGCTAATTGATCACTTGACTTGAAAAATTCCAAGATAATTTCCCCTTTTTGGACATGATCTTTGATAAAATGATATATTATTTCTATATGCTTAGTTCTAGAGTGAATGATAGGATTTTTGCTGATATTTATTGCACTAGTGTTGTCACACATGATAGGTATCATAGAAAATGAGAGATTGTAGTCTTCTAAGGTATGCTTCATCCAAAGCATTTGTGCACAACAACTTCAAGCTGCGGTATACTCGCTTTCGGCAGTTGAAAGTGCTACTGAGTTTTTTTTCTTAGAAAACCATGAAACTAATGATTCTCCTAGAAATTGATAAGAGCCGCTAGTGCTCTTTCTATCCACAAGGCTCCCGACATAATCTTACTCTGTATATCCAATTAAGTTAAGTCAGGTTCCCTTGGGATACCATAATCCTAAGTTTGCTGTACCACTCAAGTATTTGAAAATCTTTTTAAAAGCATTTAAATGAGATTTCTAAAGGGAGGCTTGAAATCTAGCATAGAGACATACACTAAAGAGAATATCGGGTCTACTAGCGGTTAGATATAGAAGAGATCCAATCATACTATGATATTTCTTAATGTCTACATCTTGACCATTTTCATCTTTGTCCAATTTCGTTGTGGTACTCATGGGAGTTCTTGAGGATTTGCAAGAGTTCAATCTGAATCTCTTAAGCAATTCTTTGATGTATTTTTCTTGACAAATTAATGTTTCATCTAAGGATTGTCTAATTTGGAGTCCTAAAAAGAATTTTAGCTCTCCCATCATGCTCATCTCAAATTCATCTTTCATGAGAGATGCAAAGCTATCGCAAAGCTTTTTGTTTGAGGCTCCAAAGATGATATCGTCCACATAAATCTGGACAAGGAGCAAATCATCACCATCATTTTTAGTGAAGAGGGTTGAATCATTTTTCCCATTTCGAACTCTCTTTGCAAAAGAAAGTTCTTCAACCTATCATACCAAGCACGAGGAGCTTGTTTAAGACCATAAAGAGCTTTATGAAGCTTATAAACGTGGTCTGCATTGTCAAAGGCTTCAAAGCCAATAGGTTGCTCCACATAAACTTCTTCCATTATATACCCATTTAGGAAGGCACTCTTAACGTCCATTTGAAATAGAGTGAAATTTTTCTGGCATGCATAGGCAAATAGCATGCGAATTGACTCCATTCGTGCTACTGGTGCAAAGGTTTCTTCAAAATCTATCCACTCTTCTTGATTGTATCCTTTTGCAACCAATCTTGCCTTGTTTCTAATGACAACACCATGTTCATCTAAATTATTCTTGAATACCCATTTTGTTCCAATGATGGTGCGATCATTAGGTCTAGGAACTAACTCCCATACTTGGTTTCTCTCAAATTGATTTAGTTCCTCTTGCATGGCCATTATCCAGTTTTCGTCCAATATGGCCTCATCAAATTTCTTAGGCTCCACTTGAGAAATAAATGCTACATTAGCACACAAGTTCCTAAGGGAGGCTCTAGTTTTGACGCCCAATGAGGGATCACCAACCACATCTTCTAATGGATGGTTTTTGGAGTATCTCCATTCCTTAGGGAGTTCTCTAATAAGGTCACCATTTGAACCCTCTTCTAGGTTGTTTAGAGAGTTTCAGAGGGAGTAACCTCAAGAGAATCTTTCTCATTTTCTTCTAAAAATAAAGAATCTATGTCTCTTATAAGTTCCTCAACTTTGTTCATATTTCCTAAGAAGATAGGAGATTCATAAAAAATGATATGCATAGATTCTTCAACCACTAGAGTCCTTTTGTTGAAAACTCTATATGCTTTGCTAGACAAAGAGTATCAAAGGAAGATTCCAAAATCCGTATTTGAATCAAAATTTCCTAGGTTGTCCTTAGTGTTTAAAATATAACATTTGCATCCAAAGGGCCTAAAATACTTAACACTAGGAGTTTTACCCGACCATAGTTCATAGGGGGTCTTTTCTAATATTGGACGGATTGATACTCGATTTATCGTATAACATGCCGTAGCTACGGCTTCCGCCCAAAAATACTTGGGAAGAGAATTTTCATTGAGCATAGTCCTAGCTAGCTCTTGAAGTGATCTATTCTTTCTCTCAACAACTCCATTTTGTTGAGGAGTCCTAGGAGAGGAGAAATTATGATTGATCCCATTCTTAAGACATAGGAACTCAAATTTCTCATTTTCAAATTCTCCTCCATGATCACTACGGATAGCTACAATTAAGAGACCTTTTTCATTTTGAACTTTCTTCCTAAAGGAAGATAAAATCTCAAAAGTCTCATCCTTAGATCTAAGAAAGTATACCTAAGTAAATCTTGAGAAATCATCAACAATTACAAGGGTATAATGCTTGCCACCTAGGCTAGCTACTTTAGAAGGGCCAAATAGATCTATGTGGAGAAGCTGGAGAAGTTTAGAGGAAGACACAACATGTTTTGGGGAAAAAGAACTCTTTGTTTGCTTCCCCATTTGACATGCATCACACGATTTGTTCTTCTCAAAGGATAATTTTGGAAGACCTCTAACTAGATTTTTCTTTGAGATCCTAGCTAAGGTATCCATGCTAACATGGCCTAATCTCCTATGCCATGCCCAAATATCTAGAGAGGATGTAGCACTTAAACAATTTTCATCAAGGCATGCAACAATATCCAAATTAATTGTATAAACATTATCAGATCGATAGCCAATGAATAAGATTTTAACACTTGAGCTATCTTCTACCAAAGCAAGATTTGGATTCAAAGATTACCCTATATCCCTTATCACAAATTTGACTAATGCTTAATAAATTATGCTTTAAACCGTCAACTAAAAGGGCATTTTCAATAATAGGGGAAGAGGTATTACCAATATTGCCAATACAAATTATCTTCCCTTTTTGATTTCCTCCAAAAGAGACATTCCCCTTCTTTTGCTTGATGGAAGAAAACTTTGAAGGGTCTCCCATCATATGCCTCGAACAACCACTATCGAGGTACCAGAGATTCTTTGCAAGGGAGACTTCCACCTACACAAGGAGAATTAGGTGTTCTTTTTAGGTACCCAAACCATTTTGGGTCCTAGAGGGTTAGCATTTGTTCCTTTGGGAACCCACTTTTGAACAAACCTTTGATTTTTGTCTCTTAATTTCGAAGGACAAACAAAGGAGGTATGACCTATTTTATTACATACATGCCAAGGTTTTGGTTTTTCAAAGAACTTTTCATACTTCTTTTTCTTCTTGAAGGATTCATAACCTATGCCTGCTTTATCAAAGGTTATTCTTTGTTTATCGAGAATCATGTTTAAATTTTTGCTTCCATTAGTAAACTTCAGAACTATGCCATTCAAATCAAAATTTTCCCTCTTGAATCTACTTATTTCACATTCCAAGGGATTAACTTTACTTTTGTGCTCTTTTGTTAACATGGCATGTTCCTTTTTCAATTGCTTATACTTAGATTTCAAGATATTGAAATCGTTAAGTAAGTCATTGAAAGCATAAAAAAAATTATTATCCTCATCGGAATTTTCTAAATCACTAAATGAGTCAAGTACCTTGTCCTCCTTGGCCATGAAGCACATGTTAGCTATCTCCTCCTCTTCGGATTAGGAGCTTGACGAATCACTGTCATCCCAAGTTGCTTTCATGGCTTTCTTCTTGTAAGCCTTGGGATGTCTCTTTGCTCTTGGACAGTCAGATTTGAAGTGACCTGGCTTTCCACACTCATAACATTTAAGCTCTTTCTCCTCTTCCTTAGGATGCTTTTCTTTTCTTGGAAGCTCCTTTCCTCTCATCCTTTTTCTTTGAAGGAACCTCTTGAATTTCCTTGTAATGAGGGCGACATCTTCATCATCCTCTTCATCGCTCTTGGACTTATCAAGATTACTAGATGATGCCTTAAGAGCGATGTCTTGTTTCTTAGTTGGTTCCTTCTCCTTAGAGATCTGATGAGTTCCTCAACTTTTAAAGTCTTGAGGTCTTTAGCCTCTTGGATGGCGGTTACTTTTGGTTGCCATGCTCTTAGAAGAACTCGAAGAATTTTCCTAACACATTCTTCGTCTGTATAAACTTTACCAAGCACTTTTAACCCATTAGTAATGTTAGTAAACCTTGTAAACATGGAACTAAGCAATTCATCAGTTTGCATAGAAAACAATTCATATTCATGCACAAGCATACTTAATTTGTTTTTTTTACTTGGTTAGTCCCTTCATGGGTTACTTCGAGTAATCGCCAAATTTCTCGAGCATTATCACAACCTTGTACTCTAATGAATTCATCACCATTTAAGGCACAGTACAAGGTGTTCTTGCTTT
The DNA here is from genome assembly GCA_003255005.1 of Begonia fuchsioides. Classification (NCBI taxonomy): domain Eukaryota; kingdom Viridiplantae; phylum Streptophyta; class Magnoliopsida; order Cucurbitales; family Begoniaceae; genus Begonia; species Begonia fuchsioides. The sequence goes on from QAOC01016337.1 coordinate 70,221, forward strand.
GGCATTTAGACTTAATTTCCTTAAGTCATTCTCATCATATTCATCACTCGGTTTGGGTATATTAATGTTATTCTCAGTTTTGATTGGCATGTATGGACCATTGTCAATTATATTCCATACGCTACAGTTCATAGCTTGGACAAAGATTCTCATCCTAGTTTTCCAATACACAGTTATTTCCATCAAATAGTGGGGGTCTAGTAATAGATTGACCCTCTGTTTGTGTGTTGTTCATAAGCCATAATTCAATTTACCAAAAAACAACAGTAAATATAGGTTAATCAATTTAAATACCTGCTCTGATACCAATTGAAGAATCGAGATTAACCTAAGTGGGGGGGGGGTGAATTAGGTTAAATAAACTTTTTCGAGACTAAGTCAAATTCGTGCGAATTGTTTAGTTATTTCAAAACTCTAGTGCAGAATTCTTAAACAAATAACTAAGAGTTCAGAGTAAAGAGAACAACACCGGTTTGGTAACTCGGTTCGGCCAACCTTGCCTACGTCTACGCTTCAAGGTACCTCCTTGAAGATCTTTCCTGCTCAAACGTTGAGCTTCACTACAATTGACTTATGGGTGTCAATCAAACCTTTGACTCTTTTCTTGAAGGAGCATCACCCCTTTTACAATGATCGTTTAAAAAGAAACGACTACAATTTGTACGGTTGTAAAAACCGACTCACTCAATCGCAATAATGATATACAAGGGTTGTAGTAGGATTTGAGGAGTAAAAGCTGAGAAGAATTTGGAAATATTTCGGCGTAGTTTTATCTGTTCAAAAAATCTCCTTCTCAAAATGAGCTTGCTTCATCTATTTATAGTTTGCTGCTGATCTGTCCAAATGGGTCGACACATTGTTGTTGGGGTCGACACAAGCACTATCCGTTAGACACAACGAAGATATAGCCGTTAAAAAAAAATTTGTCTATTGGTGCTGATCGGTCAACATAACTATTTGTTGTGGTCGACATAAATTCTTCTCTGGATTCTTTGGGGATGACAGAATGTTTGTGCAGACGACATAACTCTGAAGAATCTATCTCTTAGAAAATCTGGGGTCGACACATGTAGGTTAGGGTCGACACAAATCTAAAGAATCCGTCTCTGGAAAAACTGGGGTCGACACATGTAGGTTGGGTCGACATATTTTGAACGATGGAGTCGACATGTAACGTGCAGGCTCAGCTTTGAAGGGTCAACACATAGATTATGATAAGGTCGACACAATGACTTTTCTAGGATCGACACAGACAGTTTTGATGGGTCGACACATTTGCACGCTGCACTACATTTTGGGTCGACACAAGTTATATAGGTGGGTCGACAAAATTTGGAAGACTCGACCTCTGTTTTGAATAGGGGTCGACACAATACGCTGTGGGTCGACACAAAGCATTTTGGGTTAAGCTTCTGAATTTTACAATGGTCGACACAAGGTATTTTTTGTCGACACAAAACACTGCATATACTTGAAATTTCTGTAGCACTTAAACAAATTGTTAGACTTTAATTATACCACTCAAAGAGGGTATTTCTCATGAATGGTTAAGTCTAATTTAAACATTGTAAAGTAGTTTATTTTATCTTTCATGCTTATTTTACATAATTATCATAAAAAATACACTTTCAACCTTGGAACTTTGAACTAGAACCCTATAACCTTGAACCCTACAACCTCATCGTTGAACCCTAAACCCTAAAACTTATAATCCTGAACCCTGGAACTCTCAAACTAGGACCTTGGAAACTTGTACCTAGAACTTTGAAACTCTGAAAAGCTAAACCTAGAAACCCTGGAACTATGAACCTAAAACCTTGAACCTAAACCCTAGAACCTTAACACACGAACATTGTAACCTTGGAACCCTAAACTCTGAACCATAGAACTAAACAATAAACCTTGTAACCTTGGAACCTTGAACCCCTTGAACCTTAAACCATAAACCATGAACCTCGAAACCTTGAACCTTAGAACCCTAAACCTTGGAACCATGAACCCTTTGACCTTCAACCTTGGAACCATAAATATGAAACTCTAAACTCGAGAACCCTTAAATCCTTAACCCTACCATAAATCCTGGAACCTTTAACCTTGTAACCTTTGACCTTAAACCTTGGAACCATGAATTTGGTACCCTAAACTCTAGAACCCTTAAACCCTGAACCTTGACCCCTAAGACCCTTAACCTTGAACCCCTTAACGCTGAACCATGGAACCTTGAACCCACTAAAACGTTGGAACAGCAAACCATGGAACCCTTCAACTCTGAATCTTGGAATCTTGAACCCTAGCCCATGGTAACCAAGAACCTTTGAATCATAAACCCTGAACCCTTGAACCCCGAAGCTTGAAATATGGACCCTAGAACGTCTTAAATACTTAACCTCGATCTTCAAACCCCAAAACCCTACACCCGAATCCTTCAAATCTTGAACCCTTGAACCTATACCCATGAACCCTATAAACTAGAACGCAAGAACCCTTAACACTGAACCTTAAACTCTGGAACTATGTAACCTTGGAACCATCTACCATGAACCAAAAACCCATAATGGTTAACCTTTGAACCCTAAACACTGAAACTTTGAACCCTGAACCCTTGAACTTTGAACCCTAGAGCCTTGAACCCTGGAACATTGAAACCCTCTAATCTTTGAACACTGAACCATGGAACCTTAAATCCTAAATCTTTATCCTTGGAACCCTTGAACCCTCGAACCCTGAACCTTGGAATCATAAACCCTTAACCCTAAACCTTTGAGCCCTTGAACCCAAGAGCCCTTGATCCTGAACACTAGAAGCCTTAAACCCTAGAAGCATAGGCCCTAAAGCATTAACATGAACCCAGAAACCTTAAACCACCCTAGAACCTTGTTACATGAATGTGGAACTCGTAACCTTAAACCCTGAAACCTGAACCTTGAACCCTAGAACCTTGAACCCATAACTTTAGAACCCTAGAACCATAGAACCCTAATATTTGAAGCCGATAATCTGAAACCCTAAACCAAGTAAAAATGGAATATAAAACTTTGGAACATTGAAACCTGAACCTTGAACCTTGGAATCCTAAACCTTTGAACCCTAGATTTTGAAACCCTAAATCGAGAACCCTGAACCTTGGAACTCTAAACCTTTAACCATAAACTTTGAACCCTTAAAACCATGGACTCTGAAATCTTAACATTGAACCTATAACCCTAGAACTCTTGAACTTTAAACACTAAACCTTTGAATCCAAAATCCCGATCCCTAAATATAGAAACCTTGGAACCATGAACCCTAGACCCTCGAGCCCATGAACCTTTAAATCATTAACTTTAAACAACCTAAAACCCTAAAAAAAACTTCAAAACCCTAAAAACCTTATAACACTAAAACCTTGAACTGTGAACTCTAGAACACTGGAACCCTGGAACTATGGAAACCATGAACCTAAACCTTAATGATGAACCTTGGAGCCCTTTAACCCTATAATCCTATACCCCAAACTGTGAACCTCGAACCCTTGAAATTTGAAACATTAAACCCTTGAACCATGAACCATGAACCCTGAATACTAGAAACCTGAATCTTGAAACAATTAACCTAAATCTTAAACCCTATAGCCCTAGAACCTTGGAACACTAACTCATAACCTTCAAACCTTGAACCTTGAATCATGTTACCTTAAAACCTTGAACAATGAACCCTGAAGCTTGGAACCTTAACACTAGAAACCCTAAACCTTTTGACATGCCTCGGGATGCATCCCCTCAAGGAGCAATCCTCTGAGCCCGAGCTCGGAGATTTTCTAACAAGTTTGTTCTTTTTGTAGGTGATGAAGCATTCAATATTTTCATGGAGGAACCAAGTCCAAAGGATGAAGAACAACCTAAGCACGTCATCAAATGGGAGGATAGCTCAGGAATTCAAGAAGAAAGCTAAGAAGCACAAGGAAGCGGGTAGAGGTCGGGTAGAGAACGGGTTTAGGCCAGATCTGAGAACTTGGCAAAAACCCGAGCCCAAATTTAAGATGACAGACTTTCTTCCCCCATTTTATTGGCCCAATCCATTTAGTTTTCCTTTGCACAAACAATATTTTAAGGGCCCTTTGTTTGGGGCAAGGTTTTTGCTTGGAGTTTGTATGAGTGGTATCAGAGCTCACATTGGTTATTTTAAGCTCACATTGGTGTAAGCAGGGCCCGACTGCCTAATTGGTATTAGAGCCATTCAATGGTAATTGACAACTGCTAAAATTTCTTTTTTAACAGAAGAATAATTAACTTGAGCACTCCGCCAAGTTCCAGAATAAAATCTTGTTAATTCTTCATTTTTGGAGGTAGGGTTAACCTGCTTAAGAATTCCTCCAAATCCTAGATTTGAAGCATCAGTTTCAACTATTTTAAAATAGTTAGAATTTGCTAAGGCAGTCGGGCCCTGCTTACACCAATGTGAGCTTAGGATCTAAGAAAGAACAAACGAGAGAGAGAGGGAGAGAACCAAGGGATCAGAGACAGAGGGAAAGCTCCGAGATAGAGAGAAAATATTTCATTCAAGAGAAAAAACTCGTGTCCAACAACGGTTTGGCACTCTCCTTTATAAACAAAAAAAGCAAACAGTAAAAGCTAAAATTCAAAAGAAAATAGTAAAACCGGTAATAATTGGCCGACAAAAACAAAAACAGAAAAAATGTCGGTTATAATTGCCCGACAAAAACAAAAGCATAAAGAAAAAGTAAAAGTAATACGGACTTAATTTTCAGCCTAATACTATAGACTTATTTCTGTGGATGATTCATCAGACTCCACTCTGAGGGACTGCTTCATTTTGGATTTATGCTGAGAGACCAAATCCGTAAGGGAGTCCCAAAAGTCTCCCACTTCAGCAGATGGACTGTGCGGCTGAGCTTGTCCACCCAGGCAATTGTACCTATTATTTTCTCCTTCATTAGAAGAAATACTCATTTTTGAGGAATCTTCTTTATTCTTGAAAGAATCCACGAAGTCAGATTTGAGATACTCCATGCATTTGGAGAATAATTCGTCTTCAGAGATTGAAGGGAGTTGTTGACGTATTTGAACTTTAATTAGTTTAAACGGATTAGACGATTTCGTCTTAGTTGGAGTACTAATTGACTCTTCCATTGATTTAAGTTGATCGATGGCGAGATTAATTTCTGCCACCTTGTCATCGACTGTGTCATATTTTGACCACCATCGAGAATAAAAAGTTCGATAAAGAGCCGGGAGGCCTATTTTATCAACACCTTTTCGAATTTCCCACTTAAATATCTAGGGGAATCCAAATTTTGAGAAAAATAACAGAGTATGTAACCCTGTGAATGTATTACTTTTCAATTTTGGATTTTCATTAATCCAGGATGTATATGCCGTAAAAATTTGATATGAGAATATAAATATTTGAGGAGCATATTTGCTCCACCAAGTATAATACCAATTAGGTATTTTTTCAGAAGATGCATCAAAGCACAACTTGATAAACCAAGTATACTTAAACTGAGCATTCTGATATAAAAACGCTTGATTCCAAGCTTCAACATAGTCTCAATAATTGAAACTATGGACCGAACTTAATTTTTGGGATCAATTAAGATCAAAACCCCACATTGAGGGTGAAAGCACCTTCTGATTAGGGCTTTACTATAACTGATACTTGGTCTAATTCCCGATGATTTATTGAGATTATGAAAAATCTCTACAGAATCAGATTCTATTAGAATCGATTCGTAGTATAAATGATTTTTGCCATTGGCAAATGGAGAATTATTAGAATCAAGATAATATTGCTTGATTCGCCAAGGATCTGAAATTTCCTTGAGATTATCAAACTCAATTGTGAAAGTCAATTTGATTTCTTTATTTTCGAGAAAGATTGGTTCTGTAATTAGAACCTCTTTGTATTGATTATCTTTATTAGCCAAAATTTTTCCTTTATTGGGACAAGACGATTCTCCCTTTTGTTTTCTTATTTTTGAGACTTTGGAGTTATAGATTCTCCATAAGTCGACTTCTTTCAAATTAGGAAGAGAGGGATAGTGAGGCATTGCTCTCCCTCGGCCCTTATATTGCATAAAGGCTGCCTCTTCCAAATTAGGAAGAGAGGATATTCCTCGACCTCGGCCACGTCCTCGACTAGCCATCCTGAAGATATTCACGGGACAAAAAGTCAAGCAAAGAATTATTAATGCCATTAATATATTCAATATTAAAATCAAACGCAGATAATTCTGCTTGCCAACAGGCAAAAATTTGTTTAGAGGATAAATTTTTAATATCCTTTTTTAAAATCTGCTTTATTGCAGCACAGTAAATTCTTAATAAGAATTTTTTGATTTAAAAGTTCATCTTGAAATTTAAGAATACATTTGACAACTGCTAAAATTTCTTTTTTAACAGAAGAATAATTAACTTGAGTATTCTGCCAAGTTCCAGAATAAAATCTTATTAATTCTTCATTTTTGGAGGTAGGGTTAACCTGCTTAAGAATTCCTCCAAAGCCTAGATTTGAAGCATCAGTTTCAACTATTTTAAAATAGTTAGCATTTGCTAAATTTAAGCAAGGTAATTCTTTAATTTTAGATTTAATTAATCTAATACTATTTGTATGATTATCAGTCCAAGCTGATGGATTTTTTGTAAGACGATTATACAAAATTGATGTATCGCTTGACAAATTCTTATAATGATTAGCTAAATAATTTAAGCTCCCTAAAAATCATTGTAATTGATTTTTATCTAGAATTATATCGGGGAATTCGGAAGCAAATTCGATACTTCTATTAATAGGAATAATTGTTCCTTTATTAATATTATGACCAAGAAATCTTATTGTTGTCTGAAATAATTTCATTTTTGGTTGTGAAATTACTAAACCATTTAATTTTATAATATTTTTTAAACATTTTAGATGTTTAAAATGTTGACTGATATCTTTAGAAAATACTAAAATATCATCAATATAAACAATTATGAAATAAGAATATGAATTAAATATATCATTCATTATATTTTGAAATTCAGAGGGAGCATTTTTTAAACCAAATGGCATTACGTTCCATTCGTAATGACCAAAAGGTATAGTAAATGCAGTTTTATATTTATCAGTTTCATTTATTTGAATTTGCCAATAACCTGATTTTAAATCAAATTTTGAAAATATTTTGGCGTCGTATAAACGATCCAATAAATCCTTTTTATTAGGAATTGGATATCTTATCTATTTTAGACAATCATTAAGAGGTTTGTTATTAATGACTAACCTAGGACTTCCTCTTTCTTTTTCGACTGCATTATTAACATAAAATGCAGTACAACTCCAAGGAGAATAGGATTTTCTAATTAATCCTTTAATTAACAGATCTTCTATTTCTTTTTTACATAAAAGAAGAAGGTCTGGTTTCAATTGACTAGGTCATGATTAAGTCGGAATCAATTTTTCCGAAAAATCATCATTATAAGGTAAAGCAATAGAATGTTGCTTTCTATTCCAAAAGGCATTCGGAATAGTACTACAAATTTCAGAAATAAATTCTTTTTCTATTAAAGAAATTTGATTTCTTATTTTATGATTTTGTAATTCTTCTTCAATTGATAAAAATGATATTTCATTTTTAAGAAAATTAATTTTTTGTTCCTTATTATAAATAAGGTCATTATTAGTCACATTTATTTGTTAATTTTGAATAAAATTGAATATAATTAATTGGCCATTAAATTGACCGTGAATTCCTGAACTATCTAACGTACTCCAAGGTAAAGTTTTAGATATAAAAGGAATTCCTAAAATAACCATTTGAGATAAGTTCTTTATTAGAACAAAATTAGTTGGTATGCAAATTTCATTATTGCATATTAAAGTATTACTTAATTTAAAACTAATTGACATTTTCTTCCCGCTAGCGTTAGATAACGCTTGAGAATTTTTTTCAAAATATTGCATAGGAACTAAACCTTCCTGAATACAGTTCAGGTCAGCTCCTGTGTCTATTAAGGCTGGAATATTCTTAATTGAATATTCTCGATTGATAACAATGGTTATTTTAATAAACCATTTGGAAATATTTTTTGATTTAAGGATATTAAGATAAGGCAAAGCTTTATCATTATCCTTAGAATCCGAACTAATTAGTTCTTTAGTAAACTGTTGTTCTATCTTAAGATTAGATTCTTGAAGATAAAAAATATCATTTTTTAATTGAGAAATTTCTTTTTTATTAAGGTTAATTTCTCATTTTAAATCACTGATTGTGATTGAAGTATTAGGAACTTTATTGTCTAACCGATTAAATACTTCTTTTAAGGAATAAGCTTCCGGTATTGGTTGAGTATTCTCGGGAATATTTTTATTAGAATCTAGATATTTTTCTAGAAGTTTTATTTTTAAATTGGGGTCAGTAATTTGATCTATTAGATCTAAATATTCTGACCGATCATTAGTTAATACATTTATTTGTAAACCATTCATTTTTATTATGGCTTTATAATAATCATTAGATTTTTCTAAATCATTATTTTTAGAAGTTATTATATTACAATTGCAATTATTTTTATCAGATTCTGAATCAGACGAAGAATATTCGTCTTCTTCTTCTTCTGAACTTTCTTCTTCAGAAGAAGTATTTAATAACAATTTTGTTAATTGAATTTTTAAACCTTCATCTAGATTAAGGTTATTCAATTTCTTTTGCAATTTACATTTATTTGAATAGTTGCCTAATTTACCACATTTATAACATGTAATAGATTTTTTACGAAAATATTTATTCTTAGATTTTCTAAACCTTTTAGGTTTATAATCTGGATTATATCTTCTATTTGAAGATTTATTTCTAGGAACTATTTCTTTGTATTTAGTTCACTTTTTATGATATTTTCTTTCTTTATAATTCCTTTCTTTAGGAATTTTATTAGGATAATGAATTTTATCATTATTAAAAGCAAATTAATCACAAAATTCTCCTANATAAAATATTTTTATTATCCTCTGTTGGAAATGATAAATTGATTTTTCCTATATTATCTTCTAGAGTATCTTTACTAGAAGATGGTTGACTGACGACATTAAGAGATTTTTTCTCTTGAATATCAATCTGTCGAAGTCTATGCCTTATTTCTTCTATAATATTCCTATTAGCATTATTAGCTAATTTAAAATCTTTAATTGGAATTGGAGGTTTTATATTAGTCTCACTGGCAATTGGAAAATTCAGAGGTTTGGATTCTATTTTGAAAGAATCTACTAGTTAATTTTTTTCCTACAATTTGTAGAGAAAGATTAGTATAATTATTTTGCTTATATAACGAAGAAAATTGATCTTCGTTTTTAACATAAGCTGAAGCTTCTAATTCTTGAACCTTAGAACCTTGAACCTTGGAAAAGTAACCCTAGACCTTCAAAAACCTTGAATCTTGAACTCTAAAGCCTTGAACACTAAACCCTAGAACCTAGAACCCTCGAACCTTGAACCCCGAACTCTCAACCTTAGAATCCCTAGAACCCCTAACCCTAAGTTGGGAACCATGAAACCCTTGAACCCTAGAACAGTAAACTTTGTACCATAAAGCCCTTAACCTTGAAACCTTGAAAGCTGAACACTAAAACCGTGAACCAAGCCTATAAACTTGGAACCTTGAACCTTGAACCTTTAAACCATGAACTTTTAAACCATGAACCCTAAACCTTAAAACTTGAAACCCTAAATCTAACCATGAACTTTGAAACCCTAGAACTCTTAAACCAAGAACCCTAGAACCCTCCAATGCTTGAACCCTGTAACTTGAACCCTTAACCTTGGAAAGCTAAATCTTGAAATATTGAACACTGAACCCTGGAATACAGAAACGCTAAACATGAACGCTTAAACCCTAAAACTTGGAACCCTAGAACAATGAACCCTTAACTTTAAACCCCTTAATCTTGGATCCTAAAACATTGGAGCACTTTCATCATTCCTGAATCCTCCACCCCTTAAACTTGAAACCCTAATCCCAAAACCCTTGAACCCTTAACTATGAATCATGGAACCGTGAACCCTAGAACCGAAGAACCTTGTAACATTGGAACCTTAAAACCTAGGAACCATGAATCATGATTCTTAAACCTTTAAACCGTAAACCCTAAACCATTGAACCTTGAACCTTGGAACCATTAACCTTGAACCTTAGAACCATGAACCTTAGGACCTTCGAACCATAGAACCTTGGAACCATGAAACCTTTCAACCATTCAACCCTTCAACCCTGAACCCTGAACCATGAACCTTTAAAGCCTAGAACCCTTAACCCTGAAACCCTGGACTATATATGACATGCCACGAGATGACACTATCTGATCCATCCTTGAAGGAGCTATCACCCAAGCTCGTGCTCGGGAATTTTCTAACAAATTTCTTCTTTTTGCAGGAGAAGAATTATCTAACTTCAAGATGCCACCGCCTTTGGAATACGACATACAAAAAGCATTTCATTCAATTACTTGGAAGGACGACAATGACGGTTCGGGAAACACCTCACAAACTCACATCAAAACCATGATTAAACCCAAGGAACCTCATCCAAGAGATTAATACTACAAGGAGCAAGGAATAAATTCGAAGCAACGTGGAATTGCTTTCGTTTCATTGGTTTTTAATTTTCATTTTCGGACTACTACAATCTCACGTGGAATTGCATGGCATGCATGAGGAGTTAATCACTCTCAATCACAAATTTTGGGAGGGCATTTTGGTCACAATTTTGAAACCATAATCAGCTATGGAGGAGCTTGGACGTAGAGGGTTTTTATTTGTCCATTTCATATAAACTTGGATCACCATCTTGGCAACCCTTGGCCACCCGATTCCATTGTGTTTCTTCGATTCAATTTTGTGTTTGTTCGTATTTTCTTTATTTAATCTCTCGTACCAGCCATGTAATTTTTCAGATTTGAATTGAATAAGAGATTAATTTCTTTTTCAATTGGAGTTTCTTCCTTTGGTGTTTTCGAACATCCAAAGATTCGGTCTCCGATTCACCTTGAATCGGCCACCGAAAGACAATCCGGAGTTGATCAAATTGCCGAGCTAATTCGATTAATCCTTGCCTCAATTTTCCAGCCTTCTTCAAGGATTTCAAGAGAAGTTGAGGGTCATTCAGCTCATCATCCATCCCTTGTTCATTTTACAATAAAATATCCATCAAAACCCCAATTCGTTCCCTAACCAAGTAACCTCCATATCCGAATTCATACCTTCCAATCCCTCCATCCAATTCCTCTCAATTTTGGAATAATTATCCCACATTAATCCCCTAAGAATCATTCAAAAATCCAGATCAAAACTCACTCTCAATCACGAGATTTGATCCCGTTTCAGCCACCAATCAGCATCCCGGAAATCCCGGAGTCACCTACCTTACCAATTCCATAACTCCCGATTCCACCGTCCATTACCTCTAAATTTTGAAGAAAAACATTCTCATTCATCCCTAAAGACCTCATCAAAATTGCATATTGAAACTCGCTCTCAAACGAGAGATCTGAGTCGAACATTCTCCTATCAATTTTTCCAAAAATTCTGGGATTATCTCGGATTTTCACCTCTCTCGGCTTGGCCCATCTTCACACCTAACCTAAAGCGTGTCAATATAACCCTAGAACCCCCGAACACTGCACGTTGAACCCTTAAGCCTGGAACACTTGAACCCTTGAACCTTAAATCCTAAATATTGGAACCATTGAACCCTTAAAACCCTAGAACCTTAAAATCATGAAATGTGAACTATAAACTCTCAATCCTAGAACCCTGAATTTGTAACTCTGAATCTTGGAACCCTAGAACCTTGGAACTCTAGAATCCAAAAGCTAGAACCCTTATACCCAAAATCTTGGACTATGAAACTCAAGAACTATAAGACCCTAGAACCCTAGAATCCTAAATCGTTGAACAATTAACTGTGAACCCTAGAACCCTAAACCCTTAATTCTAAACCCTAAACCTTAAAACCTAAAACTTGAACATTAGAAACCTTGAACCATATAAACTTTGTCCTGGGAACTCTGAACCTTTAAACCCTTAATCTTGATTCTTGGAACCCTAATCCATTGAACCATGATCCCCTTGACTCTAAATCCTTAATCCCTAAACTTTGAACGCTGAACATTGAACCATAACCCTAGTGCCATTAACCTTCAATCCCTAATTCGTGAACCTGGGACCCTAAACCTTAGAACACTAAACCCTGAAACTAGATTATTGAACCATAGATCCCTGAACCACAGACCATAGAAACCTAGAACCCTTAACTCCTGAGCCTTGAATCCTTAACTATAACCCTAAACTTTGAACCCTAGAACCCCTTGAACCCTGAAGCCTAAACTTTAAACCTTAAATCTCTTTTGCCCTAAAACCCTAAACTATGGACCTAAAACCCTTAAACCTTGAACCCTTGAACCTAGAACCCTTAACGTTGGACCCTAGAACGCTAAACCATGGAACCGTAAAACCCAAAACCCTGCACCTCGGAATCCTGAACCCTTGAACCCTGAACTCTGAATCCTGAACCATGAAACCCTAGTACTCTTCAATCCATAACCTTAAACATTGAACGTGAACTTTGAACCACAAAATCCTTGAACCCTTGACTCTTTAACCTTGGTACCCTAAACTCTAAACCTTGGAAATCTAAACTCTGAACCTTGGAAATCTAAACCTCGAACCCTTACCCTTAAGATCATGAACCCTAGAATCTCAAATCATAAAATCTTGAATATTAAACCCTGGAACCCTAGAACTCTAGAACTAGAACCCTTAACCTTCAACCATGGAACCCTGAAACCCTAAACCACAAACTCTGAACCTCAAACCTTTGAACACTGAACCTCAAACCCTTGAACCTTGCACCCCAAAACTCTGAAACAAGACCCCAGAACTCAGAACTTTTGAACTCTACACCTTGGAACCCTGATCCCTGAACCCAAAACACTAGAGACATGGAACACTAAGTTCAAAACATCAGAACGCTGAACCCTAAACTTTAAATTATGTAACGTTGAAACCTTAAACTCTGAAACATAAACCTTTAATAATGGAACCCTAAAACTTGAAACCTTAAACCTTGGAATCATAAACCATGAGCCCTTGACCTTTAAGCCTCAAAACTTGGAACATTGGAACTATGAACCATGTAACCTTAAACCCTAACCCTAAACCCAGAAACCAAGGAGCCTTCGACCTTAAACTTAAAACTCTGAATCCAGAACCTTGAACCCCAAAACTCTAAAACCTTAAAACGTTAAACCCTAAACCCAAGAACCTTGAAGCCCTAATAGTAGAACCCTAAATGTTAGAACTCTGAACCCTGAACTTTAAACCTTAAAACCTTAGAACCCAGAACCATGGAATCGTGGACCTTGAATCTTGGTCCCTTAAACCCTTGAAGTTTTAATTCTCAAACACTCAACACTTGAACCTTGAACCTTAAACCCTTGAATAATGAACCTTAAACTTTGAACCCTAGAACCCCTGAAACCCTAAACTGTGTACTTTGAACATTGAAACCCTTGAAACCTACAACCCGAAAGCATAAACTCTGGAACCCTATAACCTTGGAACCATGAACCATGGAATCTTAAACCCTAAACTTTGAACCTTGGATCCATGTACCCTGAACCTTGGAATCATAAACTCTACAACCTTGGAACACTAAAACCCAAAACCCAAGGATAGTAAAGCTTAAACAATGAATCTTGAATCCAAAAAACTGAACCTTGGAAACCTTAAACCATAGAAACTTAAACCTTGGAACCCTAAACGCTAAATCCTGGAACCCTAGAACAATAAAACCACCAACTCTGAACTATGGAACCCTAAACCCTCAACTATGGAACCGTAGAACCTGGAACTATGGAACACTGAACTTTGGAACCATGAACTTTCAACCCTAAACCTTGGAACACTAAACCCTAAACCCTAAACCCTTGACCCCTTTAACCGTGGAACTCTTGATTCTTAAACTTTGAACCATGGACATTGAACCATGAACCATGGAACCCTTAACAATTGAACCGTGACCAAGGAACTCTGAACCCTGAACAATTGAACCGTGACCCAGGAACCCTGAACCCTTAACCCTTGAACAATGGAACCCTTGATTCTTGAACACTGAACCCTAAACCTTTGAACAATGAAACCTCAAAACCTGAACCCTCAACGCTGGATCACTAAACCCTAAACCCTAGAACCCTAGAACCCTTAACCTTGGACCCTAGAACCCTAAACCTTGTACCTTAAAAAACTAGAAACCTAAAAAATAGAATCATAGAAATCTGAACCCTATTACACATAACTATGAACCATCAAACTCTAAACCTTGGAACCCTTGGACCCTTGATCTTGAACCCTAAACAAAAATACAATACATTAGAACATAAACCCGAAAACCCTGAACCCTGAACCTTGGAATCTTGGAACCTTGTAGACTTGGAACTCTGCACAATGGAACCTTAAACACTACACCCAGAACCTTGAAACCCTCAACTTTAAAACCCTAAACCTTTTTTTAACCAAAACCCCTAAACCTTGAAACCTAAAACCTGAATCTTGTAGCCCTTGAACCCTAGAACCCCTAACCATGAACCCTTAAACCCTTCACCTTTGAACCTTGAGCCCCGAAATCCTAGAACCTTAAACTCCAAACTTAGGAAACCTACACCATGAATCGTAAAATCTTGAACCTTAAACCTTGATCTTTGAACCTTAATTCTAGAAACCTTGAATCATGGAATCCTGAATCTTGAGCCTTTAAACATGAACCTTTAAACACTAGATCTTTAAAAACTTGAATTTTGAACTTTGGAAAACTGGAAAATTGGAACCCTAAACCCTGCAACCTTGGAACCTTAAACCCTATAATTCTAAACCTTAAACGTTAAACCTTGGATACTTAAGTCGAAGAACCTTGAACCTTGGAACCGTGGAACCTTTAATCTGGAACACTGAACCCTAAAACTCTGAAACTCAAAGCAAGTTAGGAGCTAAAATTTAGAGGGGAAGCGCTTGGGGTTAGTGGTAAAAGGCTATAGAAAATGGAGGGAAAAACACTAGCAAACCGCGTATTATCTTGGAGGGACTTTTGGTCGTCGAACGGTGAACAAACACTAGGAAAAGTTTTCATTTTTTAGTTTTGGGAGGTAAATTTAAACATCCATAACTTTGGCTACATAGAATGGATTTGAGTGAAATTGGTGACTATCTATCACAAATTGACTGTAAAACAAGACCCAAAATATCACACAACGAAATGGAAAAGTATGGAAGTTTTGTATAGAAGTGGTCAGGGTCAGTGAGGAGGGAAAAGAGTTGGTGAACTGAGATTAGGGTAAAAACCCAAGATGTATAAGGAGCTATGGGGATTTAATACTTACCCTACATCTACAAGAGTGTGTCAGCAGATGTGCAGTAAGGCCTATCTCTCCCTAGCTCAGAAGCAAAGTTGAAACCAACATAACAAGCTCTAGGATCACTTGATATTACTCACTAAAGTTCAATTGTGTTTTTAGGGAAAAACTCTCAACTAAGGAAGTTGAATAAGCTTCAATTCACTTCAATATTAAAGTGGTTACGAAATGATGGGGGGGAGGGGGTGTTAAAAGTTACACAATTAGGCTAAAAACACAAAAGAAGAGATGGTGGAGGACCACCTAGTTATTGTGTAATTTGTCATGCATGGTGGTCATTGGCCCAAAGCTTTGAGACATCAAGAGGGAGAAACACATGCACAAACTAGAATCATGCAAACCCACATAAAACTAATGAGAGCCCCTGATGTACAATCGGAGTACATCGCCGGAAAAGCCCCCATGACCGGACATGAGTTTACTAACTTGGTTGCTAATTTTGCAGGAAGAACACCTTCCGAGGCTGATTGGGAGCAACCAAAGGGTGAACCCGATTGGTGTTTGAGCACCCCCGACCTCGACACACCAGACGCATCCAGCCAGGACATGACCGGACCACCCGACCACGACACGCCAGACGCACCCGGCCAGGACACGACCGGACCACCCAAAAACGACACACCAGACGCCCACCCCCACGACCATGACCCGACGACCCGCCAAGGATCGATCATCGGCCTTGCTGAAATCCTCTAGGATTTTTTGCCCAATTGAATAAGTGACAAACATCGAAGTATCCCCGATCCATTTACCATGGATCGAGTGTTCGAGCATGGGACAACATTTGGTGACATTTATTTTTAGTATTTATTTTATCAGCAAATAAATATTGGGAAAGGAAGGAAAAACAGCCCAAAGAAGGGAACGCACGAAGGCCCGCAAAGGAACGATGCAGCCGAACCATTGTCAACCCTTGGTCAAGCCACGGTCTACCTTCTGTCAACTAGGAGACCTTGACCAAATCTCAACGGTTATTTTACTTAAATCTTTAAATAATCTGATTATTTGGTCAAGGAAAGGACAAGGCTCTAGATGAACACGCGAGGAATTATTGGTGTCCGAGACATAGACGCCTGGGATGCGCTCCTCAAGACGTCAACGGACCAATGAGGTCTTGCATCAGAAATGCCCGTGCCTTTGTTTATTTTTGGACAGCCTAGGAATGTCCGAATTCAAAAATTCAAGATGGCAGAGACATATCCCGTGATGTCTGGAGAAAAGATCAGCCGGCCGCATTTTGAAAACGCCAACGCTCGCACATTAACCACTCTAGGAGCCACTGACGGATCACCGGGGATTCTCATTCAAAAAGAGACCAGGTTCAAGCTGTCCAGATCAACGGAGGAGCGTCTGACAACCACATTTCAAATTGGCCCGCGCGGATTGCTTGATGTTCGAGATAGGGTCAACGCCGGGTCACCATTTTTTAATCAACCGCGCACACCTCTGAGCCATCGGCAGAGAACGGAAACATCCGCGTCCAGTTTCGGCCACCATAATATCTTCAGTCATTCATGCTAGGTTCATCCGAGAGCCTGAATTCAAATTGGCCAGCGCGGATCCCGTAAAGTCCAAGATAAGGTCAACCCTGGTCAGCTACGTGCGCATCTCCTTGGTCAGCTGGAGGTCTTCCTCGGTCTACCTTTGTCTTCATTCAAATTCAGCCGCGCATATCATTCTGGTTCAGATTTCCAGCTGAAGAGAACAACATCTAGACCCTCCATTTCAAAAAGGCACGCATCAAATCCCGAGATACTCAGAGCTCAATCAGCCGCACGCGCATCCATCGGTCAATCAAAGGTCTTCCCCAGTCAACCACAGTCTCCATTTGAATTTGGCCGTGCATATCCATATTGGTCCGGATTTCAAGGTGAAGTAGAGAGCATCAGGACCCTTCGTTTCAAATTGGCACGCATTAAATCCATTGATGCCCGAAGCCTAGTCAATTTTGGTCCACCACGGTCTCCTTTTCAAATATCAGCCGAACATATCTCTAATACTTGGAACCAACAAATGAAGGGGAGCGTATTGGTCTCATCTCGGTCAAGGAAGATCTTTCCCTAATCGATCCTAGACGTCCGTCCCATCGAAGGGATAGTTTATTTCTTTTTCTTTTTATTTTTCATTTTTACTTTTTAAGTTTATTTAAGTGTATGCCGCTTCATTAGAAAGACAGAGAGAAATTGAATAAAATTTGTGCTTAGCACCTTCTTCCTAACCGTTGACTCTCTTTCCGATGTACCCTTCTCTGGTGAGTAATATCCGGCCTAGAGCGTCACCCCTTCCACGTCTGATCGGTTAGTCATATCTGAGTGCAGGTAAGGTCTACCAATCGAACACTTAGATTGCTCAAGTGTTCAAATTGTCCAGCTACCTAAAAACAAAACACTCTTCATAGAGTCCACCCACCCCACCGAGCTTTCACCCCTTTTCCTTCAATTTCCCATTTTTCCATCTTTTCGGTCACCCGAGCTATCTCTCATTTCCTTCTAGCCATTTTCACAAATTCCCCTCCGATCACCTACATTTCCATCTCATTACACTTCTGCATCCCAAAATTCCTTTTCGCCTGAGCCTGATTTTCCCGCGTGTTGCACTCACCCTGTAACGACCCTCATTTTATGTTAAGAATTTATGAATTTAATGTTTTATGTTTAAGGAATGAGATGTACTAAGAAAACATGAATATGGAGACGAATTGGAAACAATTTTGGTGTTTACCTAATTCTGAGCTTTTATGGTCATTACATGGAGTAGTTTCTGTGTTTCAATCATAACATGCCTTATAAGAGCATAAATGGCAAAGTATTCCTCTACAAAGTTGTAGAAGACGTCAAGATAAGAAGATTTATAGGTAGATCATTCTTATTAAACTTTTTAAGAGAAAGTTATGTTTATTTGAAGTTGGTGAAGCAAAACCGGACTATAGAATTATGGATTTTGAACGATGTTTGGTACTTTGTATTTTTGATTATGTTAAACTCAGAATTTAAAGTTTATGTCTTGTACAAAGTTGAACTAGATTCAATAAGAAAAATAATGGCTTTCGAATTATAGAAATTTAAATTGTATAACAAAAGTTATAAAAGTTTTAAGTGACCAGTCCAACTACGAACAGTACCCCGGTCGACACAATAGACGTGCGGTCGACATAGAATAGCTTTCGGGAGTTTATTCGGTCGACCGCATGGTCAAGCGGTCGACACCTTCAAGTTCGGTCGACACAATAACGAGTGGTCGACATAGCATAAATTTCTGGAATTCATTATGTCGACATAAGTCAACTTATGTCGACATGAGTTGGAAAAGTCAGCAAAATCAGCAGAATTTTGATTGGTGGACATAAAAAGAATATTGATTTTATTTAATAAAGGGGCTTTAAGTGGGTCTTGGCTCGCATTTTCCCCTCCCAACCACGATCTTCCTCCCCCTCTTTCTCCCTAGGTTTCGTGCTCTAAATCAAAGGAGGGTGAGATTGAGATAGAGAAAGAGTTTTGTGAGGAAAAAGGAGTGACAAAGTGAGTGCTTCAAGAGAAGTGAAGTGAAGAGCTTTGATATTTCGTGGAGACTGAAGTTCAAGGTATTTTCATATCCTTTAAAGTTCTTGTAGGTTTAATAACGATAAAAGGATGATGTCGGTTGGATTGATGGATAAAAATAGAGGATTTCAAGAAGAATGTTAGAAAATCAGTTGATTGTATGCAAGGTTAGGGTTCTTGAGATTTTGTCATATTTTCGAAAGAATTTGAGTTTATAACCTTCATAATAGTTAAAGTAGGCTTTTAGAGCAATTCATAGCCGTTTGATTCACTCAAATTGGACCTTTGTAGACAAAGTTATGAATGTTACAAGTTAGTAGATGGAAACTGGGAGAGCACCGGTCGACATATTATCAACCGGTCGACACAAAATAACTCTCTATAAATGATTCGGTCGACCGCATGAATAAGCAGTCGACATATTATGCTAAGTTATGTCGACACATATAGGTTTATGTCGACCTAATCACTGTTCAAACAGTGAATGCCTTCTATTTTGTCCACGTAAGTCAACATATGTTAATTTTCTGAATTTGGTGTCTTCTAAGAAGTTATAGTAGACTCTTTAAGGAACAATTTGACATCTTAATTGTCAATAATGGATCAATATAGAGGAAGTTATAAATGTTCAAAGTTGGAGCATAAAGTTAAGACTTTATGCAAATTCTGATCCGCATATGATTTATAGGTTTAAGCCATCGATTGGATTAAGAAGGAGACTCAAGTGGATCAACTCAACCTAGCTACAAAGGTAAGTTATCATTAAGATTATATGGCCCTTAAGTGGGACTACATTCCAAAGATTAGGATGATTGTTTGATGTGTGCTGCATGTTTGTTCGCGTGATATGTTTGGTGATGTATGCTTATTTTCATGTTATGTGATATGATTTAAGAGATGTTTTCATGTTCATATGGTCATGCATCATAGTTTTACAAAATGTCTACGAACTATTTTCATGCATGTTTTACAACGTAGTTGGAGGTAGCGAGATATAATTGGTGGTATGGGACGCTAATTATGTTTCGTCTCCAATGAATTAAGAACTTGAACATCAGAACAGTAAAGTAAAGTAAATGGTTATTACAGGCCTGAGCACCTCAAGTAGTAAAGTAGTGAGCTCACGATCAGTAGAAGTTGAAGTAGGTGGAGGGGGTGTTCTTGAGATCCTGTAATATTTCCAAAGATAAAGAAGTTATGAAACCTAAGAAACGTGAATGAAATGTGCATTGTTTTAGCAGCATGGCATACTCATGCATTGCATTTTATAGTTATGCTATTTACTGAGCTTTAGGCTCATAGTTTAGGCTTTGCAATGTAAGGAATATAATGGAGGAAAGTGAGCCAATGAATGATCAAGAAGTTAGAACAGAGGGGTGTCCAAATGATACCCTTTATTGAGCGATGACCGACGGGGAGTGATGTATGAGACACACAGACGCTTTATAAAATGTTTTGAATGTTTGAACGTTTTGAAGACGTAAGTAAATGTATACCCTTATTTTCGTGTGATGGATTTTAAAGTATTTTAGAGTGAATGTATTTTGAACTATAGTATTCCGTTGTAAGTTTACGTTATTGAATGATTATGTATTTTCGATAAAGGTGGAATTCAAATGTATGTTTTTATCATTGACAGTTTCCTTGTAAACTATTTTACAAAGTAAACGATTGTTTTCAGAAATTAAAGTAACGAGTTTTCCACCAAAGTAATGTAAGTAAGTAAGTAAGTTAAGAAAAATAACGGACCGGTTCTCGGGCTGCCCACGAGTAAGCAAAGTAAAGTAAGGTGAAGTAAAGTAAAGTAAGTAAGTAAGTGAGGTAAGGCAGAAAGCGGCGGCATGGGAATCGGGTCGTTACACACCCTCACCCGAGCCCCGTGAGCCCACATAATCCAACCCACGGTGCACCGACCTCCCCGGACGGCACATCAGGCCCACACACAACCCATGAAAGTTGTTTCTTATTTAGCTCCTTGTTCTAGACTCTTTTTATTTGCAATGATTGCCTAAGAAGATGATGCCTAATTTTGAAGATCCACGATGGAATAATTAAGATGTAGGGTACATTTCTCATAAAGATGCCATCTTTTATTGAGGCCAGGAAAGGTTGTCAAAACAGCTGTAGCTGCACAATACTTGAAAGTCGGTTGATGCTAGAGCAAAATGTGGTCCCCTTTCATGGTAGCCTTGGACCACTAGCACTTGGTCCATTCCCCTACAAAATTCAACCGGCTTTGAATCAAAACATGGCTTCACATGGTCATGCACAAAAGGCAAGCAATGTCATAGTGTTACATTTAATTTTCCAACGAAACATTCTCTCTTCTTTTTGCACTTCAAAGCCACGTGCCTTATTCATTCCTTGATCATGATCTTTATCCAAATTTGTCAAACATGTTGCCAAGGGAGATGCTCGATTGGTGCACTAATTCACATGCACAGAGCCACAAATGACTTGGCTCAGTTGGCACTTCTTTGGACACACTATGGTCGGCTTCAATGATGGGATCTTTCTCTCATGACTTGGTATCTTGCCTTATTTGATCTTGGACATATTGTTTGATCTAACTTTAAACTTTAACGATAGAATGACCTACAAATTGAGCAAATACGTTAGAAGGAAGTTGGCATATCAATAATCTAAATATGAAATCTTTTCACATAATTTTCAAATTTCACAAAAATCCAAATGTACTTCATTTAATTCTTTAACTAATTCAAATCTAAGAAACTTACATTGTAAGGAAGTTAGAAGTACGTACTTTCGAGATAATGCATCAGTCACAATATCTTTATTACCTTTCTTGTATTTGATAACTTATGGAAATGTTTCAATGAATTCTATCTACTTTGCGTGCATTTTGTGTAATTTTCCTAATGACTTTAAATGCTTCAAACTTT
>QAOC01016337.1:92796-105378 GCA_003255005.1 Begonia fuchsioides
CTTGAAGGCGGCTACTACTTTTGTGAAGAACACTTTTTCAACTAACTTTGGGAAGGTTGTCCAATCTGTAAATCAATTTTTGCTAGTCAAGTTAAAGTTTGATTTAAAGAAAGTTGCATGTACTATCTTATTTCTTCTTCCCCTTCATTATCTTGAAGTGAGCTTGAGTTCTTGGGCTAGTGTTCTTGATCATATTTCATGATATCAATATCTTCTTCACCAACATAATAAGCATTTTGTTTTGAAGTTGAATAGATTCTTTCATTTCAATTTCTTCCACTAAACCACATAGCACTTCATGCACTTTCTTGATTCTTGATCTAGTCATTGAGCTTACGTGATCTGTGTCACCACTTGATTTGCATTATAAACTTCTCCTGGGTCATCTTAACCTTATTGAATGCTATCAAACAACTCAATTAAAGGCCCCTAATATGTTTTCGTACATCAAACACTATGCGTAAAACATCCAAAAAGTTGAGTGCTATGGAAAAACAATGTTTGTTCGACACCCTAACCTATCCAGGGTTTTGAACAGGGTCATTTGGTCACTTCGAGCAAGTTCAGATGCATAGAAAGTTTGAACGTTGTATAAAATTGTTTGGTGAAGTGCTTGAAAATTTTTTTCCGCACCTTAACTCAAACGATGGCTTGATTCGGGAAGTTTGTTTGAATTGAGTAGTTTGGATGTCACGTAGAAGTAGAAAAATATTTAATGTGTTGCAGAAAAGGTTTGTTAAGCGCATTAACTTACTTGGGGGCTTAAAGTGTGTTATTTGGTTGCTTTAGACCAAGTCTGGACGACGGATGAAATGTTCATACAACTTATAAAAATATTTTGTGTGATTGTGAAAACATTTTTTTGGCACCCTAACCTACCACATAGCTTAAATTGGGTTGTTTTGTAGAATTCATGTAGGTTTAGATGACACGCAGTAAATTCATACGACTTACGAAAACATTTTTTGTCATGCCCAAAACATTCACTCGGCACATCAACCAGATAAAGGGATTAAATTTTGTTGTTTGGTGACATTTTTTTTGGTTCAGACGACATGTGAAAAGTTTGTACGACATAAATTTGATCATTTGGTGGCACTCATTTAGGTTGGGACGACCAGCAAAACGTTTGTGCAATGCCAAAATGTTCATTCTGCACCTTAACCATCAAGGGACTCCAATTAGGTCGTTTGGTTGCATTCGAGCAGATTCAGACGATGTGCAGAAAGTTTGTACGACAAACAAAAACATTTGGTGAGTTGCATGTAGTATTTGTTCTTAATGTTGACTTACTACAGGGCCTAAATTTTGTCAATTTTTGGCACTGAGCAAGTTTAGACAATGCCTTAAAGGTTTTTACTACGGTTGGTGGACTTTAACCTACCATGGGGCTTGAATTCAGTTGTTTAGTTGCATTCGAGCTCGTTTGCATGATGCTGAAAAAGTTTGTAAACCGTATGAAACTATTTCTTACACTCCTCCAAACATTTGTTCTGTACCTTAACCTACTGAGAGACTCAAATTTGGTCATGTAAGGGCACTTGACACGTTTTGACAATCCGCAAAAAGGTCCAACAATGTCCAATTACATTTTGTAAAACATTCATTCGACATCTTAACCTACAGAGGGCTTTAACTAGGCCATTTAATTACATACGAGAAGATTCATATGACACACGAATGTTTGTATGAAGTACAAAAATATTTTGTGCACTCTGCAAATATTTTTTCAGCATTTTAACCAAATGGAATGGTTGAATTTGGTTGTTTGGTTACATCAAAGCAGGTTAGGATGTGCGTGAAAAATTTGTATGACCTATGAAAACATTTTGTACGCTACTAGAAATGTTCATTGGAACCATAACCTACCAAGGGGCTTGATTTGGGCCATTGAGTAGCATTGGATTAGGTTCAGGCTTACACGCAGGATGTCTTACAACGAATGAAAATATTTCGTGCACTGCTTAACAAAAAATTTGCTTGAAATGGTGGAATTCAAGCATGTTGATACAATGCATAAAAAGTCTGTAGGACGTACGAAAGATTTTTGTTCTCTAGTTAAAATGTTCGTTAAGCAAATTAACCTATTTGAGGGCTTGATGTAGGTCGATTGGTTGCATTTAAGCAGGTTGGTACGCATACCACAAGTTCATACAACGTATGGAAATATATTTTGTGCTAACATAAATATTTTTTTAGCACCGTAACCTATCCCGATGATTAATTGGGTCATCTTGTGGCATTCAAGCAGGTTCAGAAGACGCATGGAAAGTTTACATGACGTAGAAAAATTTTTAAAGCACCTGAACCTCAGCCCAATTGAAGGGGTTATATCGATAATTTGGTGGAATTTGAGTAGGTTCTGTTGACGAACAAAAAATTTGTACGACGTATGAAAATGTTTGGTGTGTTGTCCAAATGTTTGCTAAGCACAGTAATCTATTGGCAGCATTAAAGCGTGTTGTTTGGTTACTTTTGAGCAAGTCAAGATGACGCACATTGTACAAATTACCAAAATATTTTGTGCGATGCTTAAACTAGGTCATTTGATGAAATTTTAGCAGATTAAGACACATTTGAAAATTTTTTACGAGGTACAAAAACGTTTTATGCGTTGCAAATAACATTCTTTTGGCATCTTACCTAACCAGGGGGCTTTCAAGCAAGTTCAAGTGACACGTGGAAAGTTTGTACAACTTACCAATGTACATATTAAGTGTTTTAAGTTGTCAAATGTTATAACTAGAAATTTTTTGACACTTCTTGAATTAAGATTAGAAAAGAGAGGTAAATTAGAATATGACATATAGGATTGGTGCCTAGTCATGATTAAGGCATAGTTATGGGGTGATTAAGGTTTACTAATTATGCTTAATTGATTTGATCTTGATAATTAGCTTATTTGTAATGTGAATTATCATTAAGCTAAGTATGATTTAAATTATAATGATGAAGTATTTTAGCAATTAAATGAGCTTGTAATGGTAAAATGGTAAAACTAAATGGATAAGTTTGGCCAAAAGGTATTTTCACCCCATGAACCATCTAGAAATAATGGAGACTCGCTAATCATCATCCATTTTTTGCTCAAGAGAGAGAGAGAGTGGGTGTAAAGAAGAGAGAAAAGAAATACCAACAATAAAAAGAAAAGAAAAGTTTTACTCATGCATATCATATACATGTTAATGCATATCATATACTACTTATTGAGCTTTATGTTTATAGATGAGTTTTATGATGTAGGTGAGGAGGACGTCCACTAAGAGCTGTACGAAAGAGATTCTTTTGGTCATGGTGTTGATTGACGCTGTTTGAATAGATTTTGACCTATGGGCAAAGATTTTTAACAATTGTAATTAATAGTTAGGAAAATAATTTTTCAACTTTGTATCTATAGCTTAACAATTTACTAAACCTAACATGTTGTAAATGTGTTTAAATTGAGTTTTCATGTTTGCATTACACGATTTTTATGAAAAAATATTTTCCGCTGCAAGTAAAAAATAAATATTTTGAGCCAGGAACAACGTTACACCTAACCTACCAAGAGGTTTTAATTGGGTCATTTGGTTGAATTGAGAAAGTTTAGATGACTTGTGGAAATTTTTACGATGCATGAAAATAATTAATGCTTTGCCCATAACATTTGTTTGGCACTTTAACCTACAAGAGGTCTTCAATTTATTCATTTAAAGGCACTCGAGCACATTTAGATGACGAGCATAAAGTTTATACAATGTGCAGAAATATTTTCTACACAGCCAAAACGTTCGTTTAGCACTTTAATCTACTTGAGGGCTATAATTGTGTCATTTGGTGCACTTTGAACAAATTCAGATGAGGTGCATAAAGTGTTTTCTTATATATTATTACTTTATGTAAGAGGAAAGATAATGTCGTTAACCAAGTCAGAAATTGTTGATCGCCAATTCCAATAGTTTGAAAGATTAATGATTCAAGAAGAACAAGCGAGTTCCCGTGTGGTTGGGACAGGAGATCTTAGTTATAAAAGGTTTTTCCACTTGCATACTTTATGTTTGGATAGGCAATTATCGGAGGTGGCATATGTTAAAGACTGGGTTCATACACTTGAAGTTATATTCCATTATGCTAAAATTGGGGATGGGGAGAAAGTTTGTTGTGCTGCATATATGTTAGCAAAAGATGCACGATATTGGTGAGACACTATTAAGGCCACCAGTAATGTCCAAACTATGATGTGGGAGTAATTCAAAGAAGTGTTTTACAATAACTATTTTAGTCACACGTTCAGGACTAACAAATTAGTGGAGTTTGTAAAACTACTCTAGAATGGAAGTACGACTGAATATGTATGAAATTTTGAAGCCCTAAATCATTTTTGCTAGTCATTTGTTTAGCAACAATGAGGTTAAAGTCCATCAATTCACCAAAGGCCAAAAAGCTGAAATTCATAAGGGTGTAAAAATTTCAAGTATGCATGATTTACCGTATTCATCAGTTGTAACTAAAGAACTCAAAGTAGAAGAAGCTGAGGTTAAATTTCAAAAACATCAAAAAAATATTCAGCAATATTACACCGAATGGCAGTCATTTGGAGATAGAGATGGCAGACTCAAAAGAAAGGTAAAAGACAAGGAAAAGAAGCTGAAGCTAAATTTCAGGTATGCATGATTTAGCATACTCATCAGTGGTAACTAAACCACTCGAAGTAGAAGAAGCTAAGGCTATGACGCAATTCTGAGATTGGACTTGTTGTATCGAGATGAAGTGGGTGTGAAGGATTCTTGGCAAGTAGTATTGATAATAAAAAACAATCGAGTGTTCAGTTGAAGGAGATCTCGGTAGTGAAAAAATTTACACAATTTTTTATATGTTCTTCCTAGTTTGCCACCATACCGAGAGACTGAATTTGTAATTGATGTATACCCTGACATAGAACCTGTATCTAAAACTCATATAGAATGGCCCCAACTGAATTAAACAAGCTAAAGAGTCAATAAGAAGAATTGATAAGCAAGGGGTTCATTCGGCAAAGCTTTTCACTTTTTGGGAGCGTTGTTATTATTTATTAAGAACAAGGATAGAACAATGAGAATGTGCATCGATTATAGAGAGTTGAATAAGCTAACGTTAAAAAAAAGTACCATTTAACATGAATAGATGATTTATTAGATCAACTCATCGGTGCATGGGTTCTCTGAAAGATAGACTTATGTTTGGGTAGTAATTAGCTTAGAGTGAAGTATGAGGATATTCCAAAGACAACATTTTGTACGAGGTATTAGCATTCTGAGTTTTTAGTAATGTCCGGTGGATTAAGAAATGGGCATGTAGAATTTATGGACTTAATGAATAGAGTGTTTTGAGAATATTTAGACAGATTTGTAATTGTCTTTATTCACGATATCCTCATCTATTCTAGAAGCCAAGAATAACATGGAAAGCATTTGAGATTATTGTAGATAAATCGAGGTAGCATAAGTTATATAAAAAATTTTCCAAATGCAAATTTTGGCTATATCGACTGAATTGTTCTCCGAAGATGGTATTTTTGTGGATCCAGTAATGATTTAAGTAATCAAATATTAGCCACATCCAAGAAATATGGGAGATGTATGGAGTTTTCTAGGGCTTACAGGCTATTAACAAAAATTCATAGAAGGAAATTGTTATGCCTTTAACTTGATTAACCAAGACCCTAAGGGCTAGCACCCACTAAAGAAATTGAGCATCCAATCAACTTGCAACAAAAACTAGTGCTTCCTAACTGGCCCTCCTATAGATTGAACCCCGAGGAAGCCAAAGAGCTTGAAAAGCAGGTCCAAGAACTCCTAGACAAGGGCTATATTTAGGAGTCACTAAGTCCTTGTGTTGTTCCTACGTTATTGGTTCCAAAAAAGGATAGTACTCTTCAGATGCGTGTGAATAGCAGAGTCACTAATAAAATTACCATCAAATATTGGTTCCCAATTTCTAGACTTGAAGACATTTTTGACAAGCATAGTGGGGCATCATGTTTCTTCAAGGTTGATTCGAAGAGTGGCTATTATCAAATAAGGATAAAGGAGGGCGATAAATGGATGACGGCTTTGAAGACCAGGTATGACTTGTTTGAATGGTTAGTAATGAGTTTTTGACTTTCTAATGCCCTGATACTTTCATGAGACTTATGCATATTGTTCTTGAGAATTTCTTGTGAAGGTTTATAGTAGTTTAATATTAGAACCACAAGTATATCAAGCATAAGACCCTTCAACAAAGCAAAATAAGATACCTGGATTGCTTTGAATCAAGTAGGAGTAGCTTGACCCCAATTGAACTTTGCTGACGAAACTTAAGTTTTCAAACAATGAGCTTGACCAGATAAACTTTTTAGTATGAACCAAAGCTATCAATATGTTCAATCTAGAATTAACTTGAAGAAGATTAAGTTCTTCGCAAAGAACCAACGAGAAAATTCTATCTAAACACTCAAAGTGAATTTATCATAAAATTCATTTCCCTATTACAATAAGTTAAATGTCTTTAAGTAGGCTACACACTTTCTAAACTGACAAGTAAAATAGGAAATCGAAAGTAATTAGTAAACTTAAGTAAATAATTGAATAAAATAAAGAATTTTCAAAATTGTTATGTGACACTGCTATTTCAATAAATTTTGGACTTGGTCAAGCAAATAATTTTTTTATTTTTGTGATTCAGTTCATTCCAAAGAGATCTTGAAGTCAGCTACAATTCTTGTAAAGATTATAGTTTGAAATAATGTCTGGAAAATTGTCAAATATGCTCATTAATGCTCAAAGGTCAACTTTGTAGCTTGTTTTATGGAAAGTATCATACGCTATCCTATTCTTCAATCCTCCATTGCATTGAAATATACTTGGGCTTTTATGCATCACTTTGTAGGTAACCCAGATCACATAAGTTTACTTTGATGATATCTTGGTCTATAATTTTGATTTCTCTACACATCTAGGGCACCTTAAAATCTTGTTTGACAAACTCTGTGGGGCTAAACTATTTGGAAATCTTAAATAGTATGCTTTTTTTCAAGAAACAATTCATTTTCTTGGTTTTATCATCTTGAAGGATGGCATCGAGGTGGATGACTCCAAGATTGATGCTATCTTTGAATGGCCTTCTTTTAGGGGAGTCTTTGATGTAAGGAGCTTCAACGACCTAGCCTCATTTTACAGGATGTTTATTCAGAGATTAAGCTCTATTATGGTCCATTTGATCAATTGCACTAAGAAGGGGAATGAATTTATATGGACCCGTAGTTGTCAAGAAAGCTTTGATTTGGGAAAGGAGAAGTTTTGCAAGGCACATGTGCTTATGTTACCCGACTTTAACAAAGTTTTTCAAGTATAATATGATGCTTTTGAAGTTAGGATTGGGGCAATTCTTATGCAAGAAGGTCTCCCCTAGCTTATTTTTATTAGAAACTCAAGGGGGCAACATTAAACTACTCCACCTATGACAACCAATTCTATGTAGTAATCTGACCTTTCGAAGTATGGCAAGAATACCTACTCCCTAAGCAGTTCATCATTAATATTCACCACCAAGCTCTCAAGCATATAAAAATCTAAAAGATGTTGTATAGGAGACATGCCAAATGAGTGAATTTTCTCAAGAGGTATCCTTTTATCATCAAATACAAAGAGAGTGAAACCAATTTGGTGGTCGATGCCCTCTCTAGGAGTTCTGTTCTATTAACAGAATTGACCACTAAATTCTTTAGTTCTGATTGGACAAAGAAGTCTATAAAGGTGACCAAGATTTCGGTCATTGGTATTATTTGATAGCCTGGTCCAAGATGGATGAGGCAAGTCACATAGCTTAATTGTTCTTCAAAGAGGTAGTGCATTTGCATAGAATTACAGAGTCGATTGTCTTGGATAGGGACACTAGGTCTTGTGTTTTGTTTTTGAAGAATTTATGGGGGAAATTGGGAACAAGATACTTTTTATCGCATCTTTTCATTCCGAACCGATGGCCAAAGTGAAGTGGTGAATCGAACAATGGGAACCTTGTTAAGAACCATAGTGAGCAAGAAGCTAACCTGTAACGCCATGTAGCGTATAGTTTCGTAAACTTTGTTTTTCATAGAAAGATGATAAAAATTTTGTTTACGATCATGCATTTGTAAAACGTAGCAGTGGAAGACTTTGAAACACATTTATAATTTAAATCTCTTTTGGAGGAATAAATGATTGCATGATCGTTCTACAATACATTAAAATAAAAATCCTCCCGTTGGTTGCTTGGACAACATCGTTCTAATAGCCACGTAGCTATCATTGGAGCACTTTGTAAACTGAACGTTAGCATCACCTACACCACAAAGTTCATCTATGAGCCTAGTGCTTAGTAAGTAAAGCATGAAATTCAAGAATGCAAACATGATGTGAATTTGTAAAACATTTTATTTTATTTTCATTTGGGGTCTTTCTTTACTTTAATTTCCACGTATCCTTATCATTGGGGCTTCCTGGCAAGGAACAAGAGATCACAAACTTGAGTCCACCTAAAGGGACAGCCAACTCGATTCCAAGGGTTGAGAGACCACAAACTTGAGTCCACCTAAGGCGACAACCAACTCAAACCCTTTCCCAATGACATTTACGTAACTTTCTCTTTCTTTCTTTTATCTTCGTCTTTCGTTGGTTATTCAAGCTCAATCCGAATGAACCATTTTCATATTCTTTTTCATATGAAATCTCATGCATGTAAATAGTTCGTAACTTTCTTGAAAACATGATGCATGAGATGCCCATGAACATGCATAATATGAATGTACCAAGCACATCATTAACATGTGTAGCATAAACATAACAATTCATCACATCATAATAAATATCAATTCCATTAACATTTCGTAAGTTACATTAGCTTAACTACTTAACAATTGCTAGGAGCATATACTTATTCCATTTTGACATAAACCAAATCTTTGTGATATTAACATAACTGCAACATGTTATCTAAAAACATGAAATTCATAAATCAATCATACTTAACACTTCAAAAATACCTTTGAGCTAAATACCATCATTCAACATACTCTATCTCATCATTACACANAAGTAGCAATTTTCTTTTTGGGTATTACATAACCGATTGGGACATTCAACTGCCTTATATTGAATTTTCCTATAGTAGGAGTCTACATAGTGCCACTCAAATGACTTGCTTTGAGGTGGTCTACGGGTTCAATCCCTTAACTCCCCTGATTTGGCACCTTTTCCGATGAAAGATGTTGTTAACCCCAATGGTACAAGCAATCCCGAGCAAGTGAGAAGCATGCATAAAAGAGTGAGGAAAGCCATCCAAAAGAAGAACGAGACTTATGCCAAGTATGTCAATAATAGGAGGAAAAGAGGTCAACTTCAAAGAGGGAAACTTAGTGTGGTTGCATTTGAGGAAGGAGGTCCCCTAAGCAAAGAAAGTCCAAGCTCTACAAGAGCTGAAGGACCTTTTAAGGTCTTAGAGAAGATCAATCCCAATGCTGATAAACTAAAGTTACCCATGTAATAAAGGTCTCAGCTACCTTCAATGTACAAAACCTTGCTCCATATATCAAGGAGGAAGAGGATCAAGAGGAGGAAGAATTCCCTATAGATTTAAGGACAAATCCTCATTTACCTGGGGAGGATGACATGCCAAGGGGAGGAGGAAAAATTCCCTCTAGATTTAAGGACAAATCCTCATTTACTCGGGGAGGATAACATGCTAAGGAGAGCCTCACCCGAGTTTGAGCAAAATTTTTATCTATTGAGTGTACTTTTTGTAGGAAACATATTCCATGGGAAGTTGTTCTAAGAGCCCACTTTGTTGGCAAAAGAACGACCCAAACATCTCATCACTTGTGAATCTAGCCTTGTTCCAAGGTAGCATAAAAGGGAGAGTTTCATGAAGACACCAAGTTGGGCATGCCATTAGCCAAGACTACCATCACTTGGAACCTAGCGTCAACTTGAGATGAACATGAGGAAGAAGAGGAGGTGGAGAAGACCGAGTCCTCCATCTTGGCAATCTAGTTTAGCCTAAGACACACTTGAAGGATATGAGAGTGTTCCTTTTACTTTATTATGTAATTTTATTTTCAAAATACTTTTGCTTCAGGGTTAGAGTATTTTGTTTGTGAGTTTCATGGGTAGGGGTGAGTTTCATGTGGGTTTTACATGGCTTTAAGATTTGTGCTTGTTGGCTTCTTTTGTGTCTCAAAAGAAGAAAGAAGGGGACATTATTTTAGGAACCACTGTCAACCCAAGCACAACCAATCCTTGGTGGTCCCCACCATTTCTCTTTTCTCTTTGTAGTCAAATCTGTTAAAGAGTTTTGAATCCTCCATTTGGGACCAATCATCATAGTTTTGACATTGGTTTAAACCAATTTTGAGGCACTTTGTATTTTTTTGAACATTAGTGAAAAATTACAATTTTGAATTCCATCTCCTTGGTAGAGAATCTCTCACAAGACTCGTGCTTTTTGGTGAGTCATATCCAGTCAACTCTGAAAGCTCCTTGAAGGTTTTACTTATGTTCTGAGCTTGGGTAAGCTAGGCCAATGCTGCAACATCTAGCAACTCTCAGTGGACGTTCAAGTGAGACTGCTTTTCCACATGGCTCCCCTCCCATCTCTCGTTCTTTCCCTCTCTACCTTCATATCTATAAATTATTTCCCAATACTTGAAACCCTTTCAGCCATAAAAATCTCTTCCACTCTCATTTATTGGCTACCGTTTTTGCTAAGAGCTTATAATTCAAGCAAGTTGAGACCATGTGGGAAATGTTTGTTATCGACCACGAGACTTGAATTTGGTTGTTTGGTGGCATGTGAACAGATTCAAGTGACGCACGGAAATTTTGTATGACATGTGATAAACGTTTATTATGGTGCCCAAACATTTGTTTGGAACTTTTTGAGATCCTTGAATTGGGTACTTTTGTGGCATTCAAGCAGCTTCAGATGACGCGTGGAAAATTTGTAAGATGTACGAAACAATGGCTTGAATTAGATTTTTTTTTGTCAAATTTAATGAGGTTCAGAAGACACGTAGTAACCTATTGGTGGCTTGAAGTAGGTTATTTGGTTGCATTCGAGCTACTTGAAATGAGTCAAGAAAAGTTCGTACAACATACGAAAAACGTTTTGTGCTCTAGCAGAAACTTCCATTTGGCCCCATAATTAACTTGAGGGTTCTCATCAATTTGTTTGGTAGAATTTGAGTAGGTTTGAATGATGCTTGGAATGTTTGTAAAACGTACAAAAATATTTGGTGTTCTACCTTAAATAGTCCATAGGCACATTATACCGGACTACTTGAATTAGGTTGTTTTAATTCATTCGAAAAGGTTTGGATGACACATGGAAATGTTTTATGCGCTGCCTGAAATATTTTTCGGCACCTTAACTTATGATGTAGCTTGAATTGGATCATTTTGTTACGTTTGAGCAGGTTCGGAGGACGTGCAAAAATTTTGTACGACGTACATAAATGACTGGTTTGCTGCTAGAAACGTTCATTAAGCACATTAACCTATCTGGGGGTTAAAGTGAGTCGAGCAAGTCAAGACGACGCGCAGAATGTTCGTACAACATACTAAAATATTTTTATGCTCTACAAAATGTTTGTTCTTCATGTTAACCTACCAAGGGGCTTGATTGGGTCATGTAATGGAGTTCAAGTAGGATTGGTTGACGCTCGAAAGTTCGGACGATGTATGAAAACATTTTGTTTACTCCCGAAACATTCTTTTGGCACCTTAAGCTACCGCGGGGCTTGAATTTCGTGATTTTGTTACATTTATCAAGGCTCAAGAGACACTCGTTAAGCACATTAAGCTACTATGCGCTTGAAGTGGGTTGCCTGGTTGCATTTGAGAAGGTTTAGAAGATGCACAGAAAGTTTGTACAAGTACAAAAAAAAATATTCGGTAAAACTTTTTGTTCGAACTCATAACCTACCTGGGGGCTTGAATTGGGTTGTTTGATGGCATTTAAGTAGGTTAAGATGATGCAGATAAAGTTCATATGAGGTACAAAAACATTTTATGCTCTGCCTTAAATATTTGTTCGACACCTTAACCCATAGGTTTGCTGGAATCAAGTTATTTCTTGACATTCGAGTAGGTTTTGACAATGCACGAAAAGTTCAAGGCACAAAATGATTGTTTGGCACCATAACTATTGGAGATTAAGCGGAATTAAAATCAAGCCCACCAAGAAAGACTAATGACAAGGCATTGGAGGCCCAATTACATGGTTTACATCCAAGCAAATGCATGAAACGTTATGTGTTAGCGGAAGATTTCAACGTGAAACAAAATGCTTATTATGTTAAATGTTAGATAAGATATTAATGTCATCCAAGGTGGTAAAAAAGACAAGCGCAAGAAACCAAGCCCACTTAAAAATACTGGAGGAGCAAAGGAAATAGATAAGTGCATGTAAGTTTCTTTTAATAAAACTCTTGCTTTAGCAAGAAGAATTGATAGGCAGATTCGACAACCTTATTAATATTTTTTATAAAAGCGTTCATCACAAAGGTTGTATCTGCCTTCAAGATCTTTTTGAATGAGCTAGATAAAAAAA
>QAOC01016343.1:8945-28190 GCA_003255005.1 Begonia fuchsioides
AAGTGGTAAACCGCACATTGGGATCATTGCTAAGAAGCATCGTGGGAAAGAGACTCTCGGATTGGGATGCACAATTACCTTATGTGGAGTTTGCATACAACCGAAGTGTGCACAGTGCAAGTCAAACATCTCCATTTGAGGTGGTTTATGGTTTCAACCCGTCCACTCCTTTGGACTTGATCCCATTGCCGAGCCAAGAACTAGCCAATCCGGATGGAGCACAAAAAGCTAAGCAAGTCCAAGCCATGCATGCTAAGGTGCAAAAGGCCATAGCCAAGAAAAATGAATCCTATGAAAAGTATGCTAACCGTGGCCGAAGGGATGTGGAATTCAAAGTGGGCGATCTTGTGTGGCTACACTTAAGGAAAGAAAGATTTCCTAGCCAAAGAAAGTCCAAACTTCTCCCTAGGGCCGATGGTCCATTTGAAGTCACCGAGAAGATCAATAAGAATGCCTACAAGTTGAAGCTTCCCGGGGACTATGGAGTTTTGGCATCATTCAATGTACAAGATCTCTCACCATATTCGGGAGAAGTTTCGGAGGAAGAGGAGGAGCAGCCCATGGATTTGAGGGCAAATCCTCAATCACCCGGAGGGGATGATGTGCTCGGGAACCAACAACCACCAAAGGGGGCGACAACCCGGAGCCGAGCAAGACAACTAGCTAACATGTTTGTTGATTTTGCAGGTTTCACTTTTTCTTCCTTGGATCTCTTAGGAGCTCCCTCACATCATGATCAAGAACTCCCCAAGCATTGCTTACAATGGGAGTATAAAGAAGAGGAGAAGTTGGTTGAGTTACAAGATTCTGCTTGCCCAAGCCTTGATGTGCAACCCGAGCACATCATGGATCAAGCCCCGACCGACCCAACGAGCCCACCCGATTTTTCTAACTTAGTTGCTCGTTTTGCAGGTCTCTTAGTCTCGGAAACACCTTCCGAGCATGATCGGGAACGGCCCAAACACTCCATCACATGGTGTTCGGGCATTCCCGGCCACGACGCATTCAGCGGGCCATGTCTGACCATACCCGGACACGGCGCACCCGGCAGCCCGGCCCACGATGCAACCGAGGCTTGTGACCGAGACACGCCCCGCGCCCAACGGACGCTCCACGACCCCGACCCGATGACTTCCCAAACATCGGTCGTCGGCTTATCCGAAGACCAGCGTGAGGAACGCACGGTCCGATCCCCTTGGATCGCGCGATCTTCCACGGAGTCCAACTCCTCGGCCCACCCAACGCCGAGCCCGGCCACCTTAGCTTATTTTCAGCATTTAGAAGACTTAGTGAAGAAAGCAAGAAGTCTGAAGACCAAGGACGCTGAATGCCCCATTGGAAGCCCACGATGGCCGAGCCTCTCACGAGACACGGCCCACTATCGGCCCATTCGAAGACTTAGCCAAATTCTATCGGCCAAACTTACTTAATCTTTAAGTATTTTGGTTATTTGGCTAAGATATGGAAGAGATTCATGAATCGCATGAGCATATCTTCGTGATGACCGTAGATCAACCATCGGACGCACGAGCATGGCCGATCACCGAACCACCTACGAGTATCAAGGGATTTTCATGCACCAAATCCTTAGAGCAGCTATTAAATCTTCAGAGGATCTTCAATCAACGGATTTCCTCAACAAACTCACGGATCCCTTGAAGCTCGCCCATGACCGACCGCCGGCTCGGTCCATCTAGACGTGCCTGCGCACCAACTCGAGTCATCACCGGTCCATCAAAGAACCAGACTGTGCGCTACCTTTTGTTGACCACCGAAGAGACTTTAGAAGCCTCGGATCCAGATTGGGTCGAGCCAATCCTTCATTCATTCGGATCTCCGCCCATACCGACGCACCCTCTCGGTCAACCTGTCAACAACAAGACAACCTCGGTCTAACTTCGAACCAACCCGCGAGGAACGTGCATGAATCACGGACATGGACTTCTCCGAAGTCAACATGAAGCGTTTGATCAATCTAAAGGCCGAAAGCTTCCTTCTTCTTAGATAGTTAGTTCAATTTTATGTCTTTAAGTATTGTATTCGATTTCCGTTTTCAATAGAGAGAATTTTAGTAAAAATTGTGCATTGCACCTTCTTCCCGAAAGGATCGAAGCTCCCTCTCGATAACTCCCCTCCGGTGAGTCATATCTGGCCGAGTGTTATCAACCCTCGAGTGTTCATTGGTGAGTCATATCCGAGAAGACATTCAAGGTCTACCGAGTTCAATACTTTGATTGCTCAAGTATTGAATTGCCTACATCCATCTCCTTATTCCCGTTTCCATCCTCAAGCCTTCAAAACCCCTCAACAAGCCGATTTCGGTCCACATTATCACCACCAAGTCATCTCCGTAAACTACCGAGCCATTCCCGAAATTCCACCACCAACCCTCCTTATTTCCATCACATTACGCTTCCGCAAACCCCATCCTAAATTGGCCCGAGCCAATTTCCCGATCGCCGTACACGCGACCCTCCCGGTTACGTGAAAAGCGACAAGTCTGATAAAGTGTGTGCGATCCTGGTTCCCGCTACACACCATCTTGGTATCAGAGCCAGGTTCGATTTTTACACTTTCTACAAGTTTTTAGATATGCTTGGGACGTGGCTTTAGTTGATAGTTCCATGTGGTTGGATTAGGAGGCTTGGTGGGACCCAATTCTCACCTAACTCCTACTCTAGCCACTCATTGTTTCCTAATTTAGGTTTGTTATTTTTATTTCTTTTGTGTAATTTGGAGGGTGTATGAAACCCTCTTCCACGATGAATGAAAGGCAGAAAAGAGATATTGGTAAATTGAAGAAGCTTTGAAGCTCTCAAGCCCTTCCTTTTCTCACGGCATTTGGGAATCTAGGTGAGTAACATCCTTGATTCTTGTTTGTCTTGGTGTTGGTGATTAGCTAGGATCACTAAACCTTATTCCAACCTCCTTCCTCACTTGTTTAGGAACAAAATCGAGCTTGGAAATCCCATAGCCTTCCTCCATTTGTTGTTTGCATTTGTGTTTTGTCTTTGTTGTTGGTTGCTGTTTTTGGTGCTTACCCGAGTGAATTTGTGCAACAAAAGTCCAATTCGTGCCATTTCTGTTTTCCGTGAAAAAAAGTCCCCAATTTTATGGTTGTGAGTTCCTCTTTCATGGCTTGAAATAACTGTTCTTTACGTTTAGCCACAGCCCCTCCCCATCAAGAGTTATGCATGCTTTTCCACTGCCTTCTACCCGAACTTCTGAAATCGGGCAGTTCTGTCCATAAATTTGCTATCCTGCATATCTTCCAATCTACCCGTGCTTTTCCCCTCAAACCACTTGCAATTTCTTCCCACTTCGTTGAAGTTAAGTTCTGCCAATTTCCACCCTCCCAGACTCCCTGCATTGGAAGTTGTGTAGAAGTCTTCCCAACACCCCTACACTGTTTCTTTCAGCTTTGTCTGTTTGTGCACCTAAAATTGCCTCCGTATATTTTATTGATCCGCACGTGTTTTTAAGCTGTAATTTTGGTCAAACTTAGCCCACTCTCAAAGGTTTAAGTCCTCCAATTTATAGCTAAAACCCCTGTATGTGTTTGGAGTTCTCCTTGCTCCAATCCCCTGTTGCTGCCTGCCTTTCTTTCTCTTGGCAGATTGTTGCCATCTCCTATCTTCCCGACGCTTCCTCCTACCCCGAGCGTGTCAGGTTTTAGGTGGTGGTCCTTACCCTTGCCTTTTGTGTTTTGTGCCAAATCGGGTAGGTTGTGTTTTGACCATCCGATTGGCCTCTCTCTCTCAAATTTTGAGGCATTTTTGAGCAGTTTTTTGGTGAATGAATATCGTGCTTCTTGCATAATTCCTTGGCTGTGTTTTCCGGCACCCAAGACTCGGCCCTCTGGTGAGTAATATCCGGCGACTTCCGAGAGTTCTCTCCTTGGTGTTGGCTTCCCTTCCAAGATAGGGTTAGCTAAGCCGTGCTGCATATCTCCAATCACGCCCAGTGATCTCTAGGGTGAGTGTGCAATCCATAAGCTTTTCCTCCAACCCGGTTATTTCCCCAAGTTTTCGATCATCCCCCCTTTCCACTTTTCCGGCAAGCTCTTTGAGCAGTCCCCACTAGCCTCTGTATAACACCCAATTCCCAAGAGCTTTTACCCTCATTTTTGGAGGTTAAAATCTTCTTTCAACCCTTGACAAACCCTTAAAATTTTAGCTCCAAAATACTTATAAAACTTAAGAAACGCCTCTTCTAACTTCACCTATTTTCTTGAGTTTTCGGGTTTACCCCTCTTCAACCGAGAGTAAGTAATATTTTCTTCCTCCACCTACTTTGAAACGTGTCAAGTTCCAAAGCCAAAAACCCTAAGACCAATGCTCACAGCCCTAAGTCCGATTCCCAAAGCCCTAAGCCCTAAGATGTATGTTGTAAGCCCTAAGTCCAAAGCCTTAAGTCGAAAGCTTCAACCCCAAAGCCCTGAGCCAAAATCCCAAAGCCTTAAGCCATCAGCACTAGGCTCTAAGGCTAAAGCCCTAAACACTAAGCCCGAAGCTTAAGTATTGAAGCCCATAGCCCTTAACCTAAATTCTTAAGCCTTAATCCCTAAGTCTAAGCTTAAAGTCATAAACCCTAAGCCAAATGTCATAAACCATAAGGAAAAGCCCTAAGCCTTAAGCCCTAAGGCTAATACCCTATCCCAAAAATTCAAAGCCCTCAGTCCTAAGTCCTCAATCATAAGCCCTAAGTCTTAAGTCCTAAGCACTTAGCCCTAAGCCTTTAACACAAAGTCCAAACCCCTAATCCTTAGCCCTAAGCCCTTAACCCAAAGTCCAAACCCCTAATCCTTAGCACATTTATGCGCCTCATGCATTATGTGCTTAAAGACTACTTGGGTAAGTTCATTGTGGTATATTTTGACGACATCTTGGTATATAGCTTGAACTTGGAGTCACACTTAGAACATCTTCATGCCTTGTTTACTACTTTAAGGGCAGCAAAACTCTATGGACATCTTAAGAAATGCACATTCTTGCAAAAGGAGGTACACTTCCTTGGTTTTATTATTTCTAAGAATGGATTGGCCGTGGATGAAGCAAAGGTACAAGCCATCAAGGAATGGCCCGCGCCTAAAAGCATATCGGAGGTAAGGAGTTTTCATGGCCTTGCGTCTTTCTATCGACGTTTCATCAAAAATTTTAGTGCAATTCTGGCTCCACTAATTGATTGCACTAAAAAAGGAAGAGAATTTGTGTGGAGTCAATCTTGTCAGGAAGTGTTTGAATCCATTAAAAATTTATTGTGCAATGCCCCGTTATTGGCATTACCTGATTTCAACAAAGTTTTTGAGGTTGAATGTGATGCATCCAGAATAGGCATTGGAGCTCTCCTTATACAAGAGGGAAAACCAATTGCTTACTTTATTGAGAAATTAAAAGGAGCCACTCTTAATTATTCGACATATGACAAAGAATTCTATGCAGTGATGAGAGCATTGGAAGTGTGGCAGCATTACCTTTTACAAAAAGGGTTCATAATTCATACCGATCATCAAGCCTCGAAGCATATTAAGAGTCAAGGTAAACTTAACCGGAGACATGCCAAATGAGTAGAATACTTGGAGAGGTATCCTTATGTGATTAAATACAAGAAATGAGAAGTGAATGTTGTGGCCGACGCATTATCCAGAAGGTACACCTTACTTATTGAACTTAAATTGAGATTTCTTGGATTTGATTGGATAAAAGATGCCTATAA
This sequence comes from Begonia fuchsioides, assembly GCA_003255005.1. Taxonomy (NCBI): domain Eukaryota; kingdom Viridiplantae; phylum Streptophyta; class Magnoliopsida; order Cucurbitales; family Begoniaceae; genus Begonia; species Begonia fuchsioides. Next base: position 14,661 of record QAOC01016343.1, read on the forward strand.
AGATGATTTGGACTTTGGACTTCACTGGGAGAAATGCAAACCAAAGTTGTCAATCGATCTTTGGGAGCATTACTAAGAAGTGTAATTGGCAAAAGGCTTACGGATTGGGACTTGCAATTACCCTATGTCGAGTTTGCATGCAACCGAAGTGTGCATGGATCTATACAACAGACCCCATTTGAGGTAGTATATGGTTTCAACCCTTTAACTCCACTAAATTTAATTCCAATTCCTATCAAACAAGTTGTAAATTTTGATGGAGCAAAGAAGGTTGAACAAGTGAGAGCCTTGCACCAAAAAGTAAGAAGAAAAATCGAGAAGAAGAATGAGTCATATTCACGACAAGCAAACAAAGGCCGCAAGGAGATTATTTTTAAGGAAGGAGATTTAGTTTGGTTACATCTACGCAAGGAAAGATTCACTTACCAACGAAGGTCTAAGTTGCTTCCAAGAGCCGATGGTCCATTCAAGGTTTTGGAACGGATTAATAATAATGCTTATAAGATTGAGTTGCCTGGTGAGTATGACGTTTCAGCAACTTTCAATGTGCAAGATCTATCCCCTTATGAGGAGTATGATGACAAAGATTTGGAGGAGACCAACCTTTTGGATTTGAGGACAAATCATCAAACACCTGGGGAGGATGATGTGCCTGAAGGTGCGATTACACGGTCAAGAGCCAAGACTTTAGCTAACAAACTTGTTCATTATGCAGCAAAGTATATGGAGCAAAATGTGGAGACGAACCCTTCAATTATGGACATGAAGCTTCCTAAGCATGTACTACATTGAGACTTAGCTAAAGAAGTTACTTGAATAAGCCACTCTTGAAGAAGCAACCCCAGAAGTTGAATAATATAGATATGCCTTTAATAAGCATGTTATATTAATATTATGTAATGTTTCATTTGCTGGAGTCATAATAAGATTGCAATGTTTCCAAAAGATATCACTTTGGTGACTTTTGAAACATTGTAACCCTATAAGAGTTGTATCTTTGAAGAGTTGTCTCTCTTCAAAGGTTGTGTCTTTATTTTATATCAATTTACAGAGTTGTAACTTTGAAGAGTTTTGTCTCTTCAAAGGTTGTGTCTTTCTTTTATATGAATTTACAGAGTTGTAACTTTGAAGAGTTGTATCTCTTCAAAAGTTGTGTCTTTCTTTTATATCTATTTACAGAGTTGTAACTTTGAAGAGTTGTCACTCTTCAAAGGTTGTATCTTTCCTTTAGAGTCACAAATTAATGCCTTTAGGAGTCTTTATATAGAAGGCATTGCAATCTGTAATAGATATTGAATGATTGTTGTTGATTGTGATTTTCACAGATTATTCAATAAGTCAAGTGCATCAACCGTTGATTGTTTATTCCGATCGGTGAGTCATATCCAAGGGTATTCATCATTTGTGTTCTTGTAGCAAATCTTGGTGAGTCATATCCAAGAATTGTTATTTCATTTCGTATTTTCATCTTCATCTTCATTTTTATTCATCATTTCCATCCTTAATTTCGTGCCCCAAATAACACAAATCACTTAGAAAACAAGATCGAGTGATATTTTCATTTTTCCGCCCACATTCTTTGGCTTTCATGAAGTCAAGGCGTGTCAAAACCTTGACCCCTAAATCCTAAGCAAAAAGCCCATAGCCCAACCCCCTAGGCACTAAGCCCTAAGAAGTCGTAAGGCATAAGCCCTAAGCTCTAAGCCTAAAGTCCAAAACCCTAAGCACTAAGTCCTAAGCCCATCACCCTAAAACATATGCCTTAAGCCCTAAGCCCTATGCCCTATGCCCTAAGCCTAATGTCCTAAGCCCTTCGCCATAAGCTCTAAGCCTTAAGTCCTTAACCCAAAGGCCTAATGACATGATATGGAGGGCCCGAAAATTCTCTTGTCATCAATGTTTATCTAACGTGTTTTCTAATTTTGTAGCTCCCTACATCATTGAAGAATTCAACCTTGTTCAAGTCCAACTCTTTCCTTTGAATTCATAGCATGGAGGTCGGATGGAAAGAGTCGAAGCCCCCATGCTAGTGGTCCAAGTAACAAAGCATGGGTACCACAATTTGATCTGGCACAACTGGACCTCCAAAGCTTGCTCCATAAATTTGACAACCGGCCTGCCCTTGGATGACAATAACGTCTGCATATGAAATGTATTCAATCTTTCAAGGTTTCTAAAGAGTGGTAGAACGTTCAAATTGGACACCGTTTGCTCCGTCAAATGATGCAATCACGGAGAGCCCAGGAAGAGCCATCCACGATCGGTTTCACGCCTAATCCCGTCCTAAAGCCTTTGGGAAAATTGAAGAATAAAAAGTTAGGTAATTATCATTTGGGAGGATATTTAGGACATTTCCCTTGGAGCCTAATGAGCTGGAGGAGGAGCGTAGGAAGAGCGTCCCATGAAGGCTTCTCATTGGTCCATCTTTCAAGCCATGGATTTGTGTTCTTGGAGATGATGTAGGTCGTCCGATTATAAGCATGTTTTAGTTTAATTTTCTAGTTAATCGTCCCCATTCAAGTGTAATGATCAGATTGGATTGAATAAAGATTTATCTTTTCAAATTTGAATCTCACCCTTTGGAGTTTTTCCTCCAAAGACTCGGTCTCCAGAATTCCAAATCCAGCAACCGAGAGACAACCGGAGTTGATTGTCTTTCCAAGCTAAGACAATCTATCCTTACCACATTTCTCCAGCCATCTTCATGGTCTAAGGGTTAGAGTGTGGATCATCAGCTCAAGCATCCATTTTTACGTAAAAGGAAACACCTTTAACTGCAAATCCTCGTTTCCGACCATTCCGCATTCGTCTTCCTGTGGCCTCAACAATCCCCAAACCATCCGTGAGAATTTTGGTATATTTTTTAAGGTATTCTTCCACCATTATTCATTTAGAAAACTTCCAAATTTCAGCTCCAAACTCATCCCCGTTTACAAGTTACAATCATTTCAAATTCATCCTCGTTTTCCTAGATCTACCGAAAAAAACCTAAATTATCACCTTAACCGTTTTCACCATCATCAACATATATTTAAATCCGTGCGTGAGAATTCCGTAATTTTTAGAGACCATATCCTACCTTCATTCCTTAATATCTCCTCCAAATTTCGTTAAAAATCTCACTCCCGTTTCCGAGATCCAAGCGCCCAATCAAAAATATTTCCATTATTCTCATTCCTATTTCGTGTCACCTCAATTCAAAAAAACTAAACTCTAAACCTTAATCCCTACGCTAAAAGCCCAAAGCCGTTACCCCTAAGCTTTGAGCCCAAAGCAGAAATTCCAAAGATCTAAGCCCTCAACCCAAAAGCCTAAGCCCAAAGCCCAAAGCCCAAAGCCCCAACCATTAAGCCCTAAGTCTAAGTCCAAAGCCCCAACCATTAAGCCCTAACGTCAAAGTTCAAAGCCCTAAGCCCTTAGTCTAAAATGTAAGCCCTAAGTCCAAGGCCCTAAAATCTAAGCCCTATGCCCTAAGCCAAAAGTAATATGGACTAAGCAATTAGCTTTATGCCCCAAGCTTAAACACATAAAATCTAAGTCATAAGCCCTAATTCAGAAGCCTTAAGCCCAAGTTCCAAAGCCAAAAACCCTAAGACCAAAGCTCACAGCCCTAAGTCCATTTAACGAAGTCCTAAGCCCTAAGATTTATCTTGTAAGCCCTAAGTCCAAAGCCTTAAGTCGAAAGCTTTAACCCCTAATCCCTAAGCCAAAATCCCAAAGCCCTGAGCCATAAGCACTAGGCTCTAAGGCTTAAAGCCCTAAACACTAAGCCTGAAGCTTAAGTATTGAAAGCCCGTAGCCCTATCCTAAATTCTTAAGCCTTAATCCCTAAGTCTAAACTTAAAGTCATAAACCCTAAGCCAAATGTCAAAAACCATAAGGAAAAGCCCTAAGCCTTAAGCCCTAAGGCTAATGCCCTAACCCAAAAATTCAAAGCCCACAGTCCTAAGTCCTCAATCATAAGTCCTAAGTCCTAAGCACTTAGCCCTAAGCCCTTAACCCAAAGTCCAAACCCCTAATCCTTAATCCCTAAGCACTAACCCCTAAACTTTAAACCCTAAGGCCTAAGTCATAAGACATAAGCCGAATCTCAAAGCCTTTAGCCTAAATTTTAAAGCCCTAAGCAGAAAACCCTAAGCCTTAATCCCAAAGTTGTAAGCCCAAAGTCCTAAAAAATAAATTGTGAGCCCTTAGGCCAAAGACTCAAGCCTTGAGACAAAATCCTTTTTCCATAATCCCTAAGTCTTAACCCGAAAGCCCTAACTCCTAAGCCTTAATCCTTCAGCCCTAAGCCAAAAGCCCAAAGCCCAAAGCCCTAAACTTTAAGCCCTAAGAAATAAGCCTAAAGCCCTAAGGCTAGGCTTAAAACCCTAACCCCTAAAATCTAAGCACAAATCCCATAGCCCAACCCCCTAGGCACTAAGCACTAAGAATTCGTTAGGGATAAGCCCTAAGCTCTAAGCCTAAAGTCCAAAACCCTAAGCACTAAGCCCTAAGCCCAATGTTAAAATCCCTAAGCCCATCACCCTAAAACGTATGCCTTAAGCTCTATGCCCTAATCCCTAAGCCTAATGTCCTAAGCTCTTCGCCATAAGCTCTAAGCCTTAAGTCCTTAACCCAAACGCCTAAGCTCAAAAAAACTAAACTCTAAACCTTAATCCCTACGCTAAAAGCCCAAAGCCCTAACCCCTAAGCTTTGAGCCCAAAGCAATAATGCCAAAGCCCTATGCCCTAAAGCCTAAGCCCAAAGCCCAAAGCCCAAAGCATAAATCCATGAGCCCTAAGTCTAAGTCCAAAGCCCCAACCATTAAGCCCTAAGGTCAAAGTTCAAAGCCCTATGCCGTTAGCCTAAAATGTAAGCCCTAAGTCCAAAGCCCTAAGATCTAAGCCATATGCCCTAAGCCATAAGTAGTATGGACTAAGCAATTAGCTCTATGGCCTAAGCTTAAACACGTAAAATATAAGTCATAAGCCCTAAGCCTTAGGCACTAAGCCCTAATTCAGAAGCCTTAAGGCCAAGTTCCAAAGCCAAAAACCCTAAGACCAAAGCTCAGCCCTAAGTCCGATTCCTGAAGCCCTAAGCCCTAAGATGTATCTTGTGAGCCCTAACTCCAATGCCTTAAGTCGAAAGCTTTAACCCCTAATCCCTAATCCAAAATCCCAAAGCCCTGAGAAAAAAATCCCGAAGCCCTAAGCCATCAGCACTAGGCTCTAAGGCTTAAAGCCCTAAACACTAAGCCCGAAGTTTAAGTATTGAAGCGCATAACCCTTAACCTAAATTCTTAAGCCTTAATCCCTAAGTCTAAGCTTAAAGTCACAAACCCTAAGCCAAATGTCATCAACCATAAGGAAAAGCCCTAAGCCTTAAGCCCCAAGGCTAATGCCCTAACCCAAAAATTCAAAGCCCTCACTCCTAAGTCCTCCAACATAAGCCCTAAGTCCTAAGTCCTAAGCACTTAGCCCTAAGCCCTTAACCCAAAGTACAAACCCCTAATCCTTAATCCATAAGCACTAACCCTTAACTTTAAACCCTAAGGCCTAAGTCGTAACACGTAAGCCGAATCTCAAAGCCTTTAGCCTAAATTCTAAAGCCCTAAGAAGAAAACCCTAAGCCTTAATCCCAAAGTTGTAAGCCCAATGACATGCCACAGATTGCATGCCAAGCGGAGTAATCACCCGAGCCTGAGCTCGGAAGTTTTCTAATATGTTTGTTAATTTTGCATTTCTAAGTCAACTTTGGAGGATCAAACAAGGCCAAAACACATGATAAATTTGCGAGGAGAAAAGGAGGATTTTCAACAAAAAACCTAGACCTCCGGAATCAAGCCCGAACCCAAACCTGATTGAAGTACCACGTTGCATGGAGAGTTGGAGTCCCATGCAAAAGTGATAAAGGGTTCCATGACTCAACTCTCCAACATTTACATGGATTGAAGGAATTTTATTGCATTTTTAGCTTAATTTGTTTGTGAATTTTACGTTGGATATTTGGAGAACCCGAGAGGGTTTCTCGGCTTAGGTTTTATTTGGTTTATTTTTGCATCCTTGCATGGGGTTTTGGATGAGGTATTTTTGGCTAAGAGAAGGGTATTTTTGGCCAAGGAAGAAGGGAAATTGGCTGAGGAGATTCAAGATCACGTGGCTTTCACATTCTTGCAATCTCATTGGTCCAATTTTCCCTCCTTTATTTCAATTTCCAGCATGCAAGTTGCATGCCTTTGGCCCTCAATTTTCCCTCCCTTTTTCCCACTCTTCTCAGCAGATAAAACATCCCCCATTGCATTATTGTAAGGACAATTTGGAATTTGAATTAAAGTTGCTTTGAGAATCTCCCTCTCACGGGCATTTCCAACTTCAAAACCGGCAGCCGGCGCACCTCTGGCCACCGTAGGTTATCTCAAAGGAATCCTCCCTCCGAGCTGGAGATTTCTTGGTGCTTCAATACTCCAGCCTTGTTCAAGGCCTTCAGGGTGAGGTTGAAGGTCACAAGCTCTTCCTTCCATCAATATTTTTCGTTTGGTTTTAGTTCTTTCTGCCGGCAGATTTCCGGCCACCACCAAAAATGCCGTTACTGTTTCATTGATTTCCAACCGGTCCATCTACGAGAATTCCTTCATTTTTGAATGATTGTTTCTAAACCTACTCCCAAAGTTCCTCTCAAAATTTCAGCTTAAAACTCATTCGCATCATTGAGATATCGCCGTCAAAATTCCAGTCCAGATTCTGGAATTTTTGGATTATCGTTTTCCATTTAACCTAACCTGATTCTCCCACTTCCTTAAATCCAAACCCCCTCCATTCCGTGTTATTTGGAATCAGAGCCATAAATCCCTTCCCACCTACCTCTTTACCTCTGTTTTTGTGTGATTTTAAGTTTGAAGGATGACCACAAGGGGTGGTTCCCATTACAAACCAAACCGGTATCCGATTGATCTTAGTCGCCCGGTTAGTCTATTTTATCCACATCCGAATCCAAATCTTCCTGAATCAAGCCTTCAAGGACAAATTGATGAGCTCAATAAAAGATTTGATTCGGTGTTACAAAAGTTGGAGAATATGGTTTCCATGATCTCAACTCCAGAGATGATGATATGAGGCATATTAAGGTATCCATTCCTCCTTTCAATGGATCTTGCAATGGTGATTTGTTTATTGACTGGATGGAGAAAGTTGACAAAATCTTTGAATGCTATAACTATTTCGAGAAGTTTAAATTACAACTTTTTTCATTGGAACTACGAGATATGCAAGTCTATGGTGGGATAATTTGAAAATTCAGAGAACACGTGATGGTGAAGAGAGTATTAATAGTTGGAAAATGATGAAATCAATTATGAGAAGAAGATTTGTACCGGCTCATTACAAACAAGAGCTATTTCTTCAATTACAATCTCTTAAGCAAGAATCTCTCTCGGTGGAAGAATATCTTACCGAATTTGAGACTCTCCGAATTAGATGTGCCTTACAAGAACCAGATGAACAAATTATAGCTCGGTTTATTAGAGGCTTATGTAGGATCGAGATTAACCTAAGTGGGGGGTGAATTAGGTTAACTAAACTTTTTTGTTTACTAAGTCAAGTTCGTGCGAATTGTTTAGTTATTTCTGAACTCTAGTGCGGAATACTTAAACAAGTAAATAAGAGTCTAGAGAGAGAGAGTGACACCGGATTGGTAACGCGGTTCGGCCAACCTTGCCTACGTCCGCGCTTCAAGGTACCTCCTTGAAGATCTTTCTCGTTCAAACCTTGAGCTTCACTCCGATTGAGTTACGGGTGTCAACCAAACCTTTTGCCTCTTTTCTTGAAGGAGCGTCACCCCTTTTACAATGAGCGTTCAAAGAACGAGTTACAAATTGTACGATTTTTAATAAACCGACTCACTCAATCTCAAGAATGATATACAAGTTTTGGTACTAGGAATTGAGAGAGTAAAAGTTTGAGAATTAAAATTGGCAACACTTCAGCGTAGTTTTTCTCTCATGAAAATCGTTGGTCAACAAGTGATTGCTTCATATATTTATAGATTGCTGCAAAATGTCCAGTTGGGTCGACACAAATCTCGTTGGGGTCGACACAAAGCACTAGCCGGTAGACACATCAAAATATAGCTGTTGTGATTTTTCTGCCCGTTGGTACTGATCTGCCGAATTTGGTCGACACAAATGCTGTTGGGGTCGACACAAAATCTTCTCGGGAATGTGTTGGGGTCGACACAATGTTTGTTCAGTCGACACAACCTTGAAGAATCCTTCTCTTAGAAAAGCTGGGGTCGACACAAATGTTGGTTGGGGTCGACACAAATTCTAAAGGATTCATCTCTGAACAACGATAGGGTCGACACACGTAATATGGGGTCGACACAAAAATGAGTTGGCTCTAGCTTTAGAGTCCACATGTAGAATGCAGGAAGGGTCGACACACGGATTCGAGTAGGGTCGACACAGTGTTACATCTGACAGTTTGAATGGGTCGACACATTAGCACGTTGTACTGCCTTTTTTGGTCGACACAAAATAAGTAGGTGGGTCGACACAAGTGGAATGGCTCGTCTCTGTTTTGAACAGGGGTCGACACAAATTCTAAGGGTCGACACAATCAGTGAAGGCTGAGCTTCTGGATTTTCTTATGGGTCGACACAAACTCTATGGGTCGACACAAACTATGTAAAGCTAAGATTCTGGATGCGGCAAGAGAATCTCTGTCCTTTGAAGAGTATCATTTTGGTGGACTAGAGAATATACTGTAGATGCTAGGGTTGAAATCTTTCCCGTGAGCAAATCAAAGCGTTCGTCCATCAAAGCGATAATACATTGTCAGCGGGAAGAAGATCCATGCTCGGGATGAGTATCAGCATCATCGTCGGTCTGTCGAGCAGGAGGATCAGCTATTGCCTCTTTGTATTGCCAAATTCCATCCTCATCTTGAGCTAAGCCCATTCGAGCAAGAGTCGAAGAGCTATACTTGTCCAATTTTCTAACACGGGTGATTGGCTCAGTAGAAGGAATCTCAACCCCATTTTGGCGAAGAATTTCCATTATGAGGAGGTTGAAAGGCAAAGACTTGGATTCCCTATCCATGATTTCCATCATTCGTCGCATGATTATGTATCCTATGTCGATGCAACGTCTTCTAAAGAACATAAAGAGTACATACAGCTTCATGTTGCTGATATAGTCTATATGGCCATCCTTAGGTAATAGATTATAAGTTAGAAAGTGATGAACTAGGTGAGCCACTATATTGAGATCACTGGCCTTAGGTCGATAAGGCACTGAATCGGGATTCTTCCCAATTTTTCTAAGAAAAGGCCAGTACTCTTCATCAGTCATAATTGTAGGCTTGGAATGCTGCTCATAATATGACTCAGTTTTGTCATCTAATGTACAATTCAGAATTATATTCAGTTGATAATTCGTGAATTGTATTTTCTTTCCAAATACGTAGCTCTTAATGATAAATGGTTTTTGGGTGAAAGATAGATTTGCATAGAATAGTCTCACCACCTTCTTTGAATAACGACCATATAACGATAAAAGATCGGAAATTCCTAAAAAGTTACAACCTTCTTTGATATCTATTCCAGGAATAGAGTTATGCTCATATATCCTACTTATAATCGGAGGTTTGTTCTGAAAAATGGAACAAAACTTATCTTGGCTGCTTTGTTTCTGGAATAAGAATTTATCCAGCTCTGAGGGTTGAGTTTCGGTGGGCTGAGCAGAGGAGGAGACTGCAATATCCTTTGATTTAATGGCTGCCCTCTTTCTTCTGACTGGATTTTTTGAGGTGGAAGCCATGAGAAGAAGTCGGAGGGGGATTGGAGGATTGGGTCGACCAAAAGGAGATAGAACGCGAGAGAGATAGGTTCGACAGAAAGGGATTTTGTGATTGAAAAATAGCGCGATAGGGTTTTATAAGAAAGCAACGTCAAACCCGGTCTACCGATTGATGGATGAGCCGAAGAACCGGTCGATATATCCAAAATTTATGTCGACCCTTTCTGCGACAGATGCAAAGTCCGGTCGACATAACCTTCTTTATGTTGACCCTTTTCTGTGACAAAACCTAAGTTCGGTCGACATATCTAATTTATGTCGACTCCTGTCACAGGAAACAACAGGAATAAGATGATGTTTCTAAACACCATCAACCCGAATTACTCCTAATCGAATTCTAATTCCATTCAAGGTCTTTTCATCCAAGGGTTTAGTAAATATATCAGCTATATGATCACTTGACTTGACAAATTCCAAGATAATATCCCCTTTTTAGACGTGATCTTTGATAAAATGATATTTAATTTCTATATGCTTAGTTCTAGAATGAAGACTAGGATTTTTGCTGATATTTATTGCACTAGTATTGTCACACATGATAGGAATCTTAGAAAATGAGAGATTGTAGTCTTCTAAGGTATGCTTCATCCAAAGCATTTGTGCACAACAACTTCCGGCTGCGATATACTTGCTTTCGTCAGTTGAAAGTGCTACCGAGTTTTGTTTCCTAGAAAACCATGAAACTAATGATTATCCTAGAAATTGACAAGAGCCACTAATGCTCTTTCTATCCACAAGGCTCCCGGCATAATTTGAATATTTATATCCAATTAAGTTTAGCGAGGTTCCCTTGGGATACCATAATCCTAAATTTTCTGATCCACTCAAGTATTTGAAAATTCTTTTGACAGCTTTTAAATGGGATTCCCTAGGTGCCGCTTGAAATCTAGCACAAAGACATACACTAAAAAGAATATTGGGTCTACTAGTGGTTAGGTATAGAAGAGATCCAATCATACCATGATATTTCTTAATGTCCACAACTTGACCATTCTCATCTTTGTCCAATTTAGTTGTGGTACTCATGGGAGTCCTAGAGGATTTGCAAGAGTCCAATCCAAATCTCTAAAGTAATTCTTTAACATATTTTTCTTGACAAATGAATGTTCCCTCTAAGGTTTGCCTAATTTGGAGTCCTAAAAAGAATTTAAGCTCTCCCAACATGCTCATTTCAAATTCATCTTGCATGAGAGAAGCAAAGCTATCGCAAAGCTTTTTGTTTGAGGCTCCAAAAATGATATCGTCCACATAAATCTGGACAAGGAGCAGGTCATCACCATCGTGTTTAACGAATAGGGTTGAATCAATTTTTCCCATTTTGAACTCTCTCTCTAAAAGAAAGTTCTTCAACCTATCATACCAAGCACAATGAGCTTGTTTAAGACCATAAAGGGCTTTATGAAGCTTATAAACGTCATCTACATTGTCAAAAGCATCAAAGCCTATAGGTTGCTCCACATAAACTTCTTCCATTATATATCTATTTAGGAAGGCACTCTTACTGTCCATTTGAAATAAAGTGAAATTTTTCTGGCACACATAGGCAAGTAGCATGCCAATTGATTCCATTCGTGCTACTGGTGCAAAGGTTTCTTCAAAATCTATCTCATCTTCTTGATTGTATCCTTTTGCAACCAATCTTGCCTTGTTTCTAATGACAACACCATGTTCATCTAGTTTATTCTTGAATACCCATTTGGTTCCAATGATGGTGCGATCATTAGGTCTAGGAACTAACTCACATACTTAGTTTCTCTCAAATTGATTTAGTTCCTCTTGCATGGCCATTATCCAATTTTAATCCAAAATGGCCTCATCAAATTTCTTAGGCTCTACTTGAGAAATAAAAGCTATGTTAGCACACAAGTTCCTAAGGGAGGCTCTAGTTTTGACGCCCAAACTAGGATTACCTACAATGTCCTCTATGGGATGGCTTTTGGGATATTTCCATGCTTTAGGTAAGCCATCATTGACAATGTTACTTGGCTCTAATCCTAGAGAGCTTGGAGGACTTCCTGAAGGAATGACATCTAAAGAGTTTTTCTCATTGTCATCTAGACTCAAAGAATCCATCTCTCTCTCCAAATCATCACTAGTTTCTAAGTGCTCAAGCGGATGAGAGGACTCATCAAATGTAACGTGCATAGATTCCTCAACAACTAAGGTCCTCTTGTTGTTGAGGAAGATTCCAAAATCCGTCTTTGAATCAAATTTTCCTAGGTTGTCCTTGGTGTTTAAAATATGAAATTTGCATCCAAAGGGTCTAAAATACTTAACACCAGGAGTTTTACCCGACCATAGTTCATAGGGGGTCTTTTCTAATGTTGGACGGATTGAAACTCGATTTATTGAATAGCATGCCGTAGCTACGGCTTCCACCCAAAAATCCTTGGGAAGAGAGTTTTCATTGAGCATTGTCCTAGCAATCTCTTGGAGAGATCTATTCTTTCGCTCAACAACTCCATTTTTGTTGAGGAGTCCTAGGAGATGAGAAATTATGATTGATCTCATACTTAAGACATAGAAGCTCAAATTTCTCATTTTCAAATTCCCCTCCATGATCACTACGGATAACTACAATGGAGAGATCCTTTAATTTTGAACTTTCTTCCTAAAGGAAGAGAAGGTCTCAAAAGACTCATCCTTAGATCTAAGAAAGTATACCCAAGTAAATCTTGAGTAATCATAAACAATTACAAAGGCATAATGCTTGCCACCTAGGCTAGCTACTTTAGAAGGGCCTAAAAGATCTAAGTGGAGAAGCTGGAGAGGTTTGGAGGATGAAATAACCGATTTAGAGGAAAATGAGGATTTTGTTTGTTTCCCCATTTGACATGCATCACACATCCTATCCTTCTCAAAGGAAATCTTTGGAAGGCCTGTAACTAAATTCTTCTTAGCAATCTTAGCTAAGGTACTGATGCTAACATGGCCTAATCTCCTAGGCCATGTCCAACTATCTAGAGAGGAAGTTGCACTAAAACATTTTTCATCAAAGCATGCAACATTATCCAAATCAATTGTATAAACATTATCAGATCAATAGCCAATAAATAAAATTTTTGCACATGAGCTATCTTCTAATAAGCAGAAATTGGATTAAAAAATTACCCTATATCCCTTATCACAAAGTTGACTAATGCTCAATAAATTATGCTTTAAACTATCAACTAAGAGAGCATTTTCAATAATAGGGGAAGAAGGATTACCGATATTGCCAATACCTATAATCTTACCCTTTTGATTTTCTCCAAAGATACATTCCACTTCTTTTGCTTGATGGAAGAAAATCTTGAAGGGTCTCCCGTCATATGCCTCGAACAACTGCTATCGAGGAACCACAAATTTTTTGCAAGGGAGACTTCCACCTACACGACAAATCAAACAAGTTTCTTAGGTACCCAAACCCTTTTGGGTCCTAGAGAGTTAGCATTAGTTCCTTTGGGAATCTATTTCTCAACAATTTTTTTTTCTAACTTTAGAGTTCATAGGACAAGTAAAAACTTGGTGTCGTATTTTATTGCATTTGTTGCAAGTACTAGGTTTCACAAAGAAGTTCTTATAGTTCTTTTTCTCAGTCTGTGATTCATAACCTAAGCCGGCCTTTTTAAACGTCACTGTTTGACTTCCTAAGAGCATGTTCAAGTTCTTACTGTAGGATCGAGATTAACCTAAGTGGGGGGGGGGGGGGGGG
>QAOC01016343.1:28199-70251 GCA_003255005.1 Begonia fuchsioides
GGGGGTGAATTAGGTTAACTAAACTTTTTCGATTACTAAGTCAAGTTCGTGCGAATTGTTTCGTTATTTCTAAACTCTAATGTGGAATACTTAAACAAATAAATAAGAGTTTAGGGTAAGAGATTGACACTGGATTGTTAACGCGGTTCGGCCAACCTTGCCTACGTCCGCGCTTCAAGGTACCTCCTTGAAGATTTTTCCCGCTCAAACCTTGAGCTTCACTCCGATTGACTTACGGGTGTCAACCAAACCTTTTGACTCTTTTCTTGAAGGAGCGTCACCCTTTTACAATGATCGTTCAAAGAACAGATTACAATTTATACGGTTTTTTAATAAACCGACTAACTCAAGCTAAAGAATGATATGCAAGTTTAAGTACAAGGGTTTGAGAGAGTAAATGTTTGAGAAATAAATTGGGCAGCAATTCGGCATAGTTTTCTCTCAGAAAAATCGTTGGTCAAAAATGAGGTTGCTTCATCTATTTATAGATTGCTGCAAAATTGTCCAGTTGGGTCGACACAAGTCCTTCTGGGGTCGACACAAAGCACTAGCCGGTAGACACATCAAAATATAGATGTTGTGAGTTTTCTGCCCGTTGGTGCTGATCTACTGAATTGGGTCGACACAATGTTGTTGGGGGACACAAAATATTCTCTGGAAAATGTTGGGGTCGACAGAATGTTTGTTCGGTCGACACAAATTTTAAAGGATTCGTCTCTTGAAGACGCTAGGGTCGACACAAGTAATATGGGGTAGACAGAAAAAGAGTTGGCTCTATCTTTAGAATCCACATGTAAAATCCAGGATGGGTCGACACATGGATTTCTGTAGGGTCGACATAGTATTTTATCTGGGGTCGACATAGACAGTTTGGATGGGTCGACACATTAGCACGCTTTACTGCCTTTTTTTGGGTCGACACAAGGTTTATAGGAGGGTCAACACATTTGCAATGACTCGCCTTTGTTTTGAATAGGGATCGACACAAATTCTAAGGGTCGACACAAACTATGTAAAGCCGAGTTTTTGGATTTTCTTATGGGTCGACACAAACTTTATGGGTCGACACAAACTATGATAGACCCAGCTTCTGTTTTGACAAAGGGTCGACACAAATATCTATGGGTCGACATAAACTGCATATATCTTCGAAACTTCTGCAGCACTTAATCAAACTGTTATACTTTAATTGTACCCTTCAAAGAGGGTATTTCTCATGAATCGTTAAGTCTAATTTAAGCATTGCAAAGTAGTTTATTTTATCTATTTTATCTTTCATGCTCATCTTACATAGTTATCATAAAAAACAATTGATTACTTTAAACATACTTTTAAAGCTAATACTTACTACCGTTAGTGAACTTGAGAACTACATCATTTAAGTCAAGGTTCTTTTTCTTTAGAGTTTCTAACTCATCATTCACAACAATTTTACAACTATCATGCATCTTGACTAGTGCAACATGCTCCTTTTTTAATTCCTTATATTTAGATTTCAAGATATTGAAATCATTAAATAAGTCATTGAAAGCATGAAAAAATTCATTATCCTCATCAGGATTTTCTAAATCACTAAAGGATGAGGAACTTGATGAATCACATGGCTTTCTTGTCCTCCTTGGCCATGAAGCACATGTTTGTTATCTCCTCATCTTTGGATGAGGAACTTGATGAATCACTGTCATCCCAAGTCGCTTTCATGGCTTTCTTCTTGTAAGCATTTGGATGCTTCTTGATTCTTGGACACTGACTTCTTTTTCTTCTTCCTTAGGGTGCTTTTCCTTTCTTGGGAACTCTTTTTCATTCGTCCTTTTTCTTTGAAGGAACCTCTTGAATTTCCTTGTAATGAGGGCGACATCTTCATCATCCTCTTCACTCTCGTTTTCAGTTTTCTCTTGCTTACTAGATGAAGCCTTGATAGCGATGTCCCTTTTCTTAGTTGGTTCCTTCTCCTTAATTGCTTCCTTTTCATTGGCTTTCATCGTGATCTCATGAGTCATTAGAGATCCGATGAGTTCTTCAACTTTTAGAATCTTGAGGTCTTTAGCCTCTTGGATGACGGTTACTTTTGGTTACCATGCTCTGGGAAGGACTCGAAGAATTTTCCTAACACATTCTTCGTCTGTATAAACTTTACCAAGCACTTTTAAACCATTAGTAATGTTAGTAAACCTTGTAAACATGGAACTAACCAATTCATAATTTTGCATAGAAAACAATTCATATTCATGCATAAGAGGGTTAATCAACTTAAATAGATATAGGTTAATCAACTTAAATACCTATTATGATACAATTGTAGGATCGAGTTTAACCTAAGTGGGGGATGAATTAGGTTAACTAAACTTTTTTCGTTTATAAGTCAAGTTCGTGCGAATTGTTTAGTTATTTCTAAACCCTAGTGCGGAATACTTAAACAAGAAAATAAGAGTTTAGGGAGAGAGAGTGACACCAGATTGGTAACGCGGTTCGGCCAACCTTGCCCACGTCCGCGCTTCAAGGTACCTCCTTGAAGATCTTTCTTGCCCAAACCTTGAGCTTCACTCCGATTGATTTACGGGTGTCAACCAAACCTTTTGACTTTTTTCTTGAAGGAGCGTTACCCCTTTTACAATGAGCGTTCAAAGAACGAGTTACAAATTATACAGTTTTTAATAAACCAACTCACTCAATCTCAAGAATGATATACAAGTTTTGGTACTAGGAATTAAGAGAGTAAAAGCTTGAGAAAATCGTTGGTCAACAAGTGATTGCTTCATCTATTTATAGATTGCTGCAAAATGTCCAGTTGGGTCGACACAAATCTCGTTGGGGTCGACACAAAGCACTAGCCGGTAGACACTTCAAAATATAGCTGTTGTGATTTTTCTGCCCGTTAGTACTGATCTGCCGAATTTGGTCGACACAAATGTTGTTGGGGTCGACACAAAATCTTCTCGGGAATGTGTTGGGGTCGACACAATGTTTGTTCGGTTGACACAACCTTGAAGAATCCTTCTCTTAGAAAAGTTGGGGTCGACACAAATGTTGGTTGGGGTCGACACAAATTCTAAAGGATTCGTCTCTGGACAACGCTAGGGTCGACACACGTAATATGGGGTCGACACAAAAATGAGTTGGCTCTAGCTTTAGAGTCCACATGTAGAATGCAGGAAGGGTCGACACACAGATTTTAGTAGGGTCGACACAGTGTTACATCTGGGGTCGACACAGACAGTTTGAATGGGTCGACACATTAGCACGTTGTACTGCCTTTTTTGGTCGACACAAAATAAGTAGGTGGGTCGACACAAGTGGAATGGCTCGTCTATTTTTTGAATAGGGGTCGACACAAATTCTAAGGGTCGACACAATCAATGAAGGTTGAGCTTCTGGATTTTCTTATGGGTCGACACAAACTCTATGGGTCGACACAAACTATGTAAAGCTGAGATTCTGGATTAACTAAGGGTCGACACAAATGAGCAAGGGTCGACACAAAGTGCATCTATATATGAACATTTTGCAGCACTTAAACAAATTGTTAGACTTTAATTGTACCCTTCAACGAGGGTATTTCTCATGAATAGATAAGTCTAATATACACATTGTAAAGAGATTATTTTATCTTTCACACTCATCTTACATAGTTATCATCAAATACAATTGATTACTTTAAACATACTTTTAAAGCTAACAGCTTACACCGAGATATTAGTGATATTGTGGAATTGCAACCGATCGACTCTATGGATGCGGTTGTACAAATTGCCTTGAAAGTTCAGAGGCAAAATAAAAGAAAAGGCAAGGAAATAGTGAGCCGAGCTAGTCCTAAGGCTATTACTCCTTTAAAGCTTAATACAAAGGTGGAGAACAAGATTCTTTTCATTCACCCTTGGCTGCAAAAGAAGGATAGTGAGCCTAAACCGATGGAAGAAAATAACTGGACCCGAACACGGGAGATCAAGTGTTTTAAGTGCCTTGGTCTCAGGCATATTGCATCCCAATGTCCTAACAAACGTGTGATGGTATTAGAACGGAAACAAGTGAAGTTTTCAGTAAAGATGAAGTGAAGGTAAAATCGGATATGAGCTTGGAATCCGAAGGGGAAGAATGCTGAGCACAAGAAGCCCCCCTATTATTAGTTATCCGAAGGTTACTTGCCACTCAAAGCCAAGAAGAGGAACTCCAAAGAGAAAGTTTATTCCATAGTAGATGTCTAATCCAAGATAAGGTATGCTCAATTATTATTGATGGTGGAAGTTGTGTTAATGTGGCTTCCTGAGAGTTAATTGAGAAACTCAGAATAGAAACTATCTTTCACCCAAAGCCTTATAAATTACGTTGGATTAATGATAAGGAAGATCTCAAGGTTACCAAGCAAGCGTGCATCGAATTCTCTATTGGAAGTTACAAGGATCAAGTGATGTGTGATGTGGTTCCCATGAGTTCTAGCCATTTGTTACTCAGGAGACCATGACAATTTGATCGGAAGGTTATGCACGATGGTTTTACAAACCATTATTCCTTTAAATTCGGTAACGATCTATCAAGCTCGTTCCCCTTGAACCCAAACAAGTGGCCAAAGATGGGGTCACAAGGAAGGAGAATTCATCTAAGAATAATTTAATTTTGATCAAGAAAGAGATATTACGGTACTTATGCATATTTGGTCCCATGAATACTTAGAAGAATACCTTGCTGATTTTATTGGGAACACTATGGTTTACATTTGGGATAATGAAAGTAGTGTTGAAGTAGTTATTTGGTTGTTTAGTACAAACCGGATTATTGAATATTTTTGCCGTGGAAAGAAAGGTGTTGTGGTGAAAGACATCAATATTTATGACCCAAAATTAGAAATTGTTCAAAGTTGGCACACTCTTAAGGCGGCCTTAAGCCCGAAGAATTTTGTGGATAAGGTAATCGACCCAAGAACATGCAAGTTCAAGTTACTCGGGAATTATGGAATTTCAGCCACATTTAAGGTTCAAGATCTTTCTCCCTTTGCTGGATTAGATGAAGATGAACAAGATGAAGATGACTTCCCACTGGATTTGAGGTCAAATCCTCAAGAACCCGGGGAGGATGACATGCCACAGATTGGCATGCCAAGCGGAGTAATCACCCGAGCCCGAGCTCGGAATTTTTCTAATATGTTTGTTAATTTTGCCAGAAAATTAATTGAAGAGTTATACATTTCTAAGTCAACTTTGGAGGATCAAACAAGGCCAAAACACATGATAATTGGCGTGGAGTAAAGGAGGATTTTCAACCAAAAACTGAGAACTCCGGAATCAAGCCCGAACCCGAACCCGATTGAAGTACCACATTGCATGGCGAGTTGGAGTCCCATGCAAAAGTAATCAAGGGTTCCACGACTCAACTCTCCAGCATTTACATGGATTGAAGGAATTTTATTGCATTTTTTGTAGGATCGTGTTTAACCTAAAAGGGGGGGGGGGTGAATTAGGTTAATAGATATTTTATAAGTTTAGTATAAATTCTTCGTTTATCTCTTAAAATTTATTTATCTATTAAATGACTAAGCACAAACAATAATTAAAAAGTTTAAGAGAAAGAAGGATAACACTGAGCTTGTTAACGCGGTTCGGCCAACCTTGCCTACGTCCGCGCTTCAAGGTTCCTCCTTGAAGATCTTTCCGCTCTACCTTGAGCTTTACTATGATTGACTTCCGGGTGTCAATCAAACCTTACAAATGACTCTTCTTTCTGAGAGGCGTCACCCCTTTACAATTTATCACAAGTAATAACTTGAAGTTTTTGAGAATAAATTGAAACTACTCTCTCGATCACAATGAGAATGATCTTATGATTTACAATGAGGAGAGAGTAAAGAGAAAAGCTAACTAGAAATTTTGGCAGAGTTTGGACGTGCTTTTCTCTCTCTGAAAAAATCGGCTTTTGCTTTTGGCTTCTCGTCTCCAATTTATAGATTTCCGTCTGTCAGACTTCGGAGCTGTCGACATATCTTTGAGGGCTGTCGACATAGAGATAGCCGTTAAGACTCATAAGAAAGTAGCCGTTGAAGAATTTTTCTGTCGTTGGTTTTGACCGGTCGACATGTCATTGTAGCTGTCGACATAACTTCAGTATCTTTGTAGTTCTTCGGTCGACATATACTCTTTGCGGTCGACATAAAAAGCTGTCTGGAATTTAGCCGGTCGACATAAGTTCTTCAACTGTCGACATAACTTCGGTATCTAGAAGTTCTTCGGTCGACATCTACTCTTGGTGGTCGACATGGAAAACTCTCTGTTATTTGGCCGGTCGACATACGTTCTTTAACTGTCGACATAGGAGATTCTCTGTTGTTTGGACGGTCGACATAAGTTCTTGAACGGTCGACATAACTTCAGTGTCTCTAAGTTCTTCGGTCGACATCTACACTTGGTGGTCGACATGTAAAACTTTCTGTTATTTTTCCGGTCGACATAAGTATCGTCCGGTCGACATACGCTCCAATGTCTTGAACTTTGATTGTCGGAAGCCGGTCGACATACTTAATAGACGGTCGACATATGATCATTCTCTGGATTTTAAGAGGTTGACATATGTTGCGTCCGGTCGACATACGATCCTTCTCTGGATTTTAAGCGGTCGACATATGTTGCGTCCGGTCGACATGCGATCCAATCTCTTGAACTTCAATTGGTCGACATACTTGATAAACGGTCGACATATGATTCTTCACTGGTCTTTCAGCGGTCGACATACGTTCTTACCTGTCGACATAAGTTGCTTCTACGAGCCTAGCTGCACTTGCTAAAACTTCAATTTTATCTTACATAGTTATCATCAAAAATAATTGATTGCTTTAAAACCTTTTAAAGCTAACATTTTTAGCTTAATTTTTACGTGAATTTTACGTTGGATATTTGGAGAACCCGAGAGGGTTTCTCGGCTAGGTTTTATTTTGTTTATTTTTGCATGCTTGCATGGGGTTTTGGATGATGTATTTTCGGCTAAGAGAAGGGTATTTTGGCCCAAGGAAGAGGGGGAATTTGCTGAGGAGATTCAAGACCACGTGGCTTTCACATTCTTGCAATCTCATTGGTCCAATTTCCCTCCTTTATTTCAATTTCCAGCATGCAAGTTGCATGCCTTTGGCCCTTAATTTTCCCTCCTTTTTTCCCACTCTTGTCAGCAGATAAAGTCCTAAGCCCTAAACCCAAAAGCCACAGCCCAAAGCCCAAAGTCCAAATCCATGAGCCCTAAGACCAATCCCTAAGCAATTAGCTCTATGCCCTAAGCTTAAACACGTAAAATCTAAGTCATAAATCCTAAGCCTTTGGCACTAAGCCCTAATTCAGAAGCCTTAAGCCCAAGTTCCAAAGCCAAAAACCCTAAGACCAAAGCTAACAGCCCTAAGTCCGATTCCCGAAGCCCTAAGCCCTAAGATGTATGTTGTAAGCCCTAAGTCCAAAGCCTTAAGTCAAAAGCTTTAACCCCTATTCCCTAAGCCAAATTCCCAAACCCTGAGCAAAAATCCAGAAGCCCTAAGCCATAAGCACTAGGCTCTAAGGCTAAAGCCCTAAACACTAAGCTCGAAGCTTAAGTATTGAAGCCCATAGCCCTTAACCTAAATTCTTAAGCCTTAATCCCTAAGTCTAAGCTTAAAGTCATAAACCATAAGTCAAATGTCATAAACCATAAGGAAAAGCCCTACGCCTTAAGCCCTAAGGCTAACGCCCTAACCCAAAAATTCAAAACCCTCAGTCCTAAGTCCTCAATCATAAGCCCTAAGTCCTAAGTCCTAAGCATTTAGCCCTAAGCCCTTAACCCAAAGTCCAAACACCTAATCCTTATTCCCTAAGCACTAACCCCTAAACTTTAAACCCTAAGGCGTAAGTCGTTACACGTAAGCCGAATCTCAAAGCCTTTAGCCTAAATTCTAAAGCCCTAAGCAGAAAACCCTAAGCCTTAATCCCAATCCTAAACAATAAATTGTGAGCCCTTAGGCCAAAGACTCAAGCCTTCAGCCCAAATCCTTTTTCCATAATCCCTAAGCTTAACCCCAAAGCCCTAACTCCTAAGCCCTAATCCTTCAGCCCTAAGCCCAAAGCCCAAAGCCCAAAGGCCTCAGAAGTAAGCCTAAAGCCCTAACCCTAGGCTTAAAACCCTAACCCCTAAATCCTAAGCACAAAGCCCATATCACAACACCCTAGGCACTAAGCCCTAAGAAGTCGTAAGGGATAAGCCCTAAGCTCTAAGCCTAAAGTCTAAAACCCTAAGCACTAAGCCCTAAGCCCAATGTTAAAGGCCCTAAGCCCATCACCCTAAAATGTATGCCTTAAGCCCTAAGCCCTATGCCCTAAGCCCTAAGCCTAAAGTCCTAAGCCCTTCGCCATAAGCTCTAAGCTTTAAGTCCTTAACCCAAAGGCCTAAGCTCAAAAAAACTAAACTTTAAACCTTAATCCCTACGCTAAAAGCCCAAAGCCCTAACCCCTAAGCTTTGAGCCCAAAGCAATAATTTCAGAGCCCTAAGCCCTAAACCCAAAACCCAAAGCCCAAAGTCCAAATCCATGAGCCCTAAGTCTAAGTCCAAAGCCCCAATCATTAAGCCCTAAGGTCAAAGTTCAAAGCCCTAAGCCCATAGCCTAAAATGTAAGCCCTAAGTCCAAAGCCCTAAGATCTAAGCCCTATGACACGCTCGGGGTTAGGAGGTGTCGGGAGAAAAGGTGACAAATGGGAAGACAAGACAATCTACCGAGAATAAGGAGGACTGGCAGAAACAGGGGAGTAAACACACTAGAGCTCCAAATGCATACGGGCCGTTGGGCTAAGATTTTGGAGGAATTAAACTTTAAGGAGTGGGCTAACTTTGGCCAAATTTTCAGAATGAAAACACGTGTAAAACTTAAAATGGCACGGGACTAGTTTCTAATGCACAAACCGACAAAACAGGACTTGGCAGTACAGTAGGCAGTGAAAGACTTCTGCACAACTTTCAATACGGAGAGTCTGGGAATGAGAAAATTGGCAGAAATCAATTTTAATGAAAGAGGGAGAGAATGCAAGTGGTTAGACAAAAAAAACACGAGTAGATTACAAGATATGAGAGTTTAAAAATCAGTCTACAGAATGGAAGGATTTCAGGTACTTGGGTGAAAGACAGTGAAAAGATGAAGGCACAACTCCTAAATGGAGGAAACAGGGGACACAATGAAAGACCAAATATTTTAAGACACGAATGAAGAACTCACAGTCCAAATTTTAGGAAATTAGCACACGGGAAACAAAAGTTTATACGGATGATACTTTTGTGACACAAACTGGAATTAGGTTAAAATAGAACCGACAACAACCAACAAGAACAATAATAATCCCCAAACAAACAAATGGAAGGTTGGCTATGTGATTTCCAAGCTTACCTTGACCCAAAACAAGTGTGGAGGAAGATTGGAATAAAGGCTAAGTGACTCTAGCAAGACACCAACACCAAAGACAAAGAAAGATTATGGATATTACTCACCAAAATCAAATCTTGCCGTGAGAAAAGGGAAGGATTGAGAGAGCTTCAAGCTTCTGCAATTTACCAAATTCTTTTCTACTCCATTAGACGTGGGAGGAGGGATTCATACCCCTTAGAACTTACACAAAAGACAAAAGCAATTAAAAACCTAAATTTAGGACTAATGAGTGGCTAAGTAGGAGGTAGGTGGGAAAAAGGGGCCCACCTTTAACTTGTCTCCCAACTCAAACACTCCCTAGACCTAAACCACGTCTTAAAGACTTTACAAACTCAAACTTCATGGGAAATAATATTTCCCTTAAGCTCCAACATGATGGAGCATAAATTGGTCCAATCCGAACCAATTTCCAGCAAATTGATCCAAACCGAACCAACCTCTACACATAATTTCAAGCTACTAGAATAATTACAATTTACAAGTACTCTAAACAAGCAAAAAATTGCTCCAATCCGTGCTCAAAGTGAAGAGGATTTTAGGCAAGGTTCCGTCCATCACTTGTCCATTGACAAATGGATATGATCACTTGCATCCTTCTGGGACCACACTTGAACAACATCCTCTCCCATGGTGGACAAAGTGAAGTCGGCTTTCCCTTCTTTTGGAGTTGGACATGGCCGAGGCTCGGATAGGTTGTCTCGGCAAGAAAGGCTTTGGGCATCGGTTGTCAACTCCTCCTCTTCAAATTCCCAATGCAAACAATGTTTGGGAAGCTCTTTGTCAAGGGGTGAGGGATCATCTAAGAGGTCCATTAAAGGAAATGTCACACCTGCAAAATCAGCAAACAAGTTAGTAAATTTCCTTGCACGGCCTCGGGTTATCATGGCCTCCGGGTGGGTGTGGCTCTCGGGCGTCATCCCCTCCGGGTGGTTGAGGATTTGTCCTCAAATCCAGGGGTTGCTCGTCTTCACCCTCTTCAATCTCCCCCAAATAAGGGGAAAGATCTTGGACATTGAAAAAGGCGGATACTCCATAGTCTCCCGGAAGCTTCAACTTGTATGCATTTTTATTAATCTTCTCGGTGACTTCAAATGGTCCATCGGCTTTAGGAAGGAGCTTGGATTTTCTTTGGTTAGGAAACCTCTCCTTTCTTAGGTGCAGCCACACAAGATCTCCAACCTTGAACTCCACATCTTTACGGCCACGGTTGGCAAACTTAGCATAAGCTTCATTCTTTGCACCTTTGTATGCATGGCTTGGATTTGTTTAGCCTTTTGTACTCCATCGGGATTGACTAATTCATGACTCGACAAGGGGATCAAATCCAAGGACGTTGAGGGGTTGAAGCCGTAAACAACCTCAAAAGGAGAAGCTTGAGTTGCACTATGCACACTTTGGTTGTATGCAAACTCCACATGAGGCAATTGTGCATCCCAATCCGAGAGTCTCTTTCCCACAATACTCCTTAGCAAGGCCCCCAATGTTCGATTCACAACCTCCGTTTGGCCATCTGTTTGGGGATGAAAAGATGTGCTAAACATCAACTTAGTTCCGAGTTTCCTCCACGATGTCTTCAAAAAAGAGCTTAGGAATTTTGTATCCCGGTCCGAAACAATTGTAGTGGGAATACCATGTAGTCGGACAATTTTTGGTTGGCATCATCAGTCTTGCGGCAAGCAACAAAATGTGCCATCTTGGAGAAACGATCAACAACTACCATAATCGCCTCTTTGCCTCTAGTGGTCCGAGGAAGTCCCAAAACAAAATCCACACTCACATCCACCCAAGGTTGAGAAGGCACCGGCAATGGCATATACAATCCTTGGGGTAACACTCGGCTTTTAGCCTTCTTACACACAATGCACCTCTCAATCCACTTGTGGAAATCTTTAATCATGTGGGGCCAAAAGAAATGATCCTTAACTATCTCTAAGGTTTTCTTTTCCCCGAAGTGACCAGCTAAGCCTCCACCGTGAGCTTCTTTCACTAAGGATTCCCGAAGACTACATTTAGGAATACAAAGTTGTCCCCCTTTGAATAGATATCCATCCGCCAAATGATAGGCACTACTTGGATGCAGCCATTCAATTGGCTGTACGGGTGGAAAGACAAAACAAGAAAAAGGGCAAGAAAAGTATCTTGCGGCCAGCTCCGATTTTCAAAACAGGAAAGAATGGAAGAAATAGAAGGAGCTCCAGAGGAAGTTTTAGCACTCATTGAGGAGTATGGAGATGTGTTCCACGAGGGGCTACCGATTGGCTTACCTCCTATCTGGGGCATTGAGCATTGGATTGACCTCCAACCGGGTGTGGTGCCTCCCAACCGACCAGCATATAGGATGAATCCCGAAGAAGCCAAGGAGCTTAACAAGCAGGTGCAAGAGCTCTTGGAGAAGGGCTATATCCGGGAGTCACTCAGCCCTTGTGCGGTGCCGACTCTTTTGGTACCAAAGAAGGATGGCTCATCCCGAATGTGTGTTGATAGCCAAGCAATCAACCACATTACTATCAAGTACCGGTTTCCAATACCATGGCTTGAGGACCTTTTGGATGAGCTTAGTGGAGCAGCATTCTTCTCAAAGATTGATCTAAAAAGTGGTTATCATCAAATACGGATGCATGAAGGGGATGAGTGGAAAACGGCTTTCAAAACCAAATATGGCTTATATGAATGGTTAGTCATGCCATTTGGGCTATATAATGCCCCGAGTAATTTTATGCGATTGATGAATCATGTGTTGAAAGATTACTTGGGAAAATTTGTGATAGTTTACTTTGATGACATATTGGTTTATAGTGGAGATTATTTCGAGCATTTGGCACACCTTCGGTCATTGTTTGAAACACTTAGAAGTGCACGATTGTTTGGTAACTTGAAAAAGTGTTCTTTTGTCCAAGAAAAGGTGCACTTTCTCGGGTTTATACTTTCTAAGGAAGGAATGGAAGTAGACCAAAGCAAGATTGAAGCAATTCGGGAATGGCCAATCCCAAAATGTGTCTCGGACATTAGGAGCTTTCAGGGTTTTGCTTCATTCTATAGAAAGTTTATAAAGGGATTTAGCACCATTTTGACCCCTCTCACGGATTGAACCAAAAAGGGGGAGGACTTTGAATGGACCCCGGAATGTCAGCAAAGTTTCAATCGGATCAAGGAAGAACTATGCAATGCTCCCCTCCTTATGCTCCCGAACTTCAATAAGGTATTTGAAATTGATTGTGATGCTTCGGGTTTAGGAATAGGGGCTATGTTAGCACAAGAAGGAAGGCCCGTAGCTTACTTTAGTGAAAAGCTAAAAGGGGCAGCCTTGAATTACTTTACTTATGACAAAGAGATGTATGCTTTGGTGAGAACAATTGAAGTGTGGCAGCATTACCTCCTTCCTAAAGAGTTTATTATACACACCGACCATCAAGCCTTGAAGCATATTAGAAGCCAAGGGAAACTCAGCAAGAGACATGCAAAGTGGGTGGAGTTTCTTGAAAGGTTTCCATATATCATCAAGTACAAGAAAGGAGAAGTAAATGTGGTGGCTGATGCTCTCTCAAGACGAATTGTGTTGCTCACTGATGTGCAACGGGAGTGCACATCCGATCACTCCCCGAGCCCGGGTGTTTTTACTAACATAATTGCTCATTTTGCAGGTAACATAGCCTCGGAAATACCCTCCGAGGAGGATCGAGAGTAGTTAAAGATGGTGCTATATTGGCGTCCGAGAACCGTCAAGCCGGACACCTACGACGCACCAGGAGATGCGCGCACGACCGAGGCTCGCACGCCCAGCAACACGCGCACGGCCGAAGCCGGTGCGCCCAGCGACATACCCATGGCCGAGGCTAACACATCCACCGACTCGACCATGGCCCACGACGACACTACCAGTAGCGTGGCTGGAATCCTCTAAGGATTTCAGCCACTTAGCCTAGTTAGCTAGAGAAGTGGAAGAATGATGGGCAAAAAGATGGACGACGAACCAAGTGTCAAGACACGAGGGGCTCGGCCAACCCAAGCCCCTTTAAGGCGAACATCAAGACGGGCCGAGCTATTAGCATTCTTTGGCCTTCCTAGGAGCTTCGGAGATACGCGTATTAAATTGGCCCACGCCAATCTTAAGAAAGCCGTGACACCTCGCTGAGTCGTCGGCCCACACGGGCCATGACTCGGCCACCCGACACGGCCCATCGAAGACCAGGACACGACCACGTGACACAGCCCAGGAAGCTCGAGACACGGCCACGAGACACGAGACATTGGGCCCAGGACACGGCCACGTAACACAGATCGCCGAGCCCAGGACACAGTCCACGTGAACCTGGACACGGCCCACCGACTCGGGCACCCGAGCCCACGACCCGGCCCACTCAAGCACCGGCCCAGTCCCCTCCATGCATCCGATGACCAAATCTTCTTGAATCTCAACTACCACGACAAGATAGGGATTCTACCTATTTTGATGCATGTTGACACGAGAGCATCATGGACGACCAAGACATCGGACGGACCACATTCTTCTTAGGTTTTTAGTTACTTTCATTTTTGTTTAAGTACTCTTCTTTTACGTTAATGAAGTTAGTGAATGTTTGATAATCTAAGAGCCGAGAGCCTTATTGTCAAATTCCCTCATCCGACCTTTCTTCTCCGGTGTGTCTTAGATTATCAAACCAAGGTCTACTCGATTCAAACACTTGATTGCTGGAGTGTTTTGGATCTAAATCATCCCACAGCCACCTTCTAACCTTCCCATTACCGTACCATTCACGAGTGATAACCTTCCTCCACTAAACGACCGCAAAACGCCCCTCCCGAGCCATATTCACATTCGCCCGAGCCATCTCATAATCTCCTCGAGCGAACCTCACTAAATACATCCCATTACGCAACCACCACGTTTTATACACTTCCGGATGACAGATTCCAGACGACGCACGATCACGAACCTCATCGGCTACGTGATCCGTGGGTTCGGCTACCCCCCGACGTGCCAACATAACCCGAAGGCACATCACTCACCGAACTCAATTCCCGGATCTTGGGGTTTGAATGGATAAAGACTTGCTACAAAGAAGATCCCGACTTCAAGAAGTGGTATGAAAAGAGTGTGAACAAAGAAAATTGTGGTTATCACGTGGCGGATTGATATCTTTACAAAGGGGGGCAGCTATGTATTCCCCAATGTAGCCTACGTGAATCTTTGGTAAAGGAAGCTCACGGTAGTGGCCTAGCCGGTCATTTTGGGGAGAAGAAGACCTTGGAGATAGTTAAAGAGCATTTCTTTTGGCCACATATGATCAAAGATGTGCACAAGTGGATAGAAAGATGCATCATTTGCAAGAAGGCTAAAAGCCTAGTGCTTCCCCAAGGGTTATACATGCCATTGCCGGTTACCTCTCAACCTTGGGTGGATGTTAGTGTAGACTTTGTTTTGGGGCTTCCTCTGACCCCTAGAGGTAAAGAAGCAATAATGGTGGTTGTTGATCGTTTCTCCAAGATGGCTCATTTCATTGCTTTTCACAAGACCGATAATGCCAACCAAGTAGCCAACTTGTTCTTCAAGGAAGTCGTTCGGTTGCATGGAGTTTGAACCACGATTGTCTCGAACCGGGACACAAAGTTCTTAAGTTCTTTTTGGAAGACCTTGTGGAGGAGACTCGGGACTAAATTGCT
Source organism: Begonia fuchsioides (assembly GCA_003255005.1). Classification (NCBI taxonomy): domain Eukaryota; kingdom Viridiplantae; phylum Streptophyta; class Magnoliopsida; order Cucurbitales; family Begoniaceae; genus Begonia; species Begonia fuchsioides. Next base: position 43,274 of record QAOC01016343.1, read on the forward strand.
GTTTAGTACTTCATTCCATCCCCAAACAGATGGCCAAACGGAGGTAGTGAATAGAACTTTGGGAGCCTTGTTGAGAAGCATTGTTGGAAAAAGACTCTCGGATTGGGATATACAACTACCATATGCGGAATTTGCATACAACCGAAGTGTGCATAGTGCGACTCAATCCTCTCCTTTTGAGGTTGTCTACGGGTTTAACCCTTCCACTCCTTTGGATTTGATTCCTTTGCCTAGCCGTGAACTAGCTAACCCCGATGGAGTACAAAAAGCTAAACAAGTCCAAGCCATGCATACAAAGGTGCCAAAAGCCATAGCAAGGAAGAATGAAGCATATGCTAAATTTGCTAACCGTGGCCGCAAGGATGTAGAGTTCAAAGTTAGAGACCTTGTGTGGTTGCACCTAAGGAAAGAGAGGTTTCCGAGCCAAAGAAAATTTACGCTCCTTCCTAGAGCCGATGGACCATTTGAAGTCACCGAGAAAATCAACAAAAATGCATACAAGTTAAAGCTCTCGGGGGACTATGGAGTATCCGCCTCTTTTAATATCCAAGACCTTTCCCCTTACTTGGGAGAAATTGAAGAAGATGAGGAGGAGCAGCCCCTAGATTTGAGGACAAATCCTCATTCTCCTGAAGGGGATGATGTGCCCGAGAACCCTCACCCACCGGAAGGCATGGTGACCCGCAGCCGTGCAAGGCGGGTTTCTAATTTGTTTGTTGATTTTGCAGGGACAATATTACCTCCAATAGGCCTCTTAGATGCTCCCACTTCTATTGACAAAGAGCTCCCCAAGCATTGCCTACAATGGGAGCATGAAGTGAGGGTGACAGCCACCGAAGTACCCAAGGCTCCTCCTTCCGAAGCATCCTACCCGAGGGTGCACCAAGTCGTGACCTAGTGGATTGCTCTCTTTTGGCATTCTTCATTCTAGCTTGAGAATATTATAGCAACGGGAGGGCTGCTTGGTCATCACGTGATCAAATATATATATATATATGCTTTATGTAGTTTAAGTTGTAACCAATCATTTGTGGGTTGTAGTTGCAACTTGGTGTTGGTTCGGTTTGGCCAACTCAAGTTCCATCTTGTTGGGACTTAGGGAAAACCTATTTTTTTCCTAAGTAAATTTTTGATTTGTAATGCAACTTGGTCGTGGTTTAGGGCCAAGAGTTGCTAGAGTAGGAGGCAAGTTGTTGGTGGGCCCTATGTCCACCAAACTCCTATTTTAGCCACTCATTAGTTCCTAAATAGGCTAGTGTCTTAATTTTGTCTTTTGTTGGAAGTTGGGAGGGTATGAAACTCTTCCCTCACGTATTTTGTCAGCATAAAATGTTTGTTGAAAAAAACTTGAAGCTTGAAGCTCCATTTTCTCTCTCGGCGGTTTGTCCAAATCGGTGAGTAATATCCGATTTGAGCGATCTCCAAGGGCGGTGAAGTTGTGCTAGCAGCCTCCAGCCTTGCTCTGGCATTCCTCCATCTTGCATGGACTCAGGTTAATTTCGGAATTCCCATAGCTTTCATTCATAACCGGCCATTTGGCCATTCGTGTCCATTTGTTGCAAATCTGTCCACCCGAGAACCCTCAAAGGACCTCAACTTGTGTTCCGTGTCCATTTTCGTTTCACTCGTGCGATTTTGCCCATTTTTTCACTGAGATCTTCCTCTCTTCTTGTGTGAAGTTTTCCCTAAAATTTCGTGTGCACAGCTCTTCCCAATCGGGAGTTGTGCATTAACCAAACTACCCCATTTCCAGCCATAGTGGGCATTGTTTTGGGGTTTGTCTGTACACTGAAAAGTGTCCCCGTTCCAACTTAAAATCCCCACGTGCGTGTGGTCTGAAATTTGGGACTAGGTTGAGTTTAATACTTGAACTTAATGTCCCCTAAGTTTCGGACATAAAAACCAGTATGCAATTGAAGTTGTGACAGAGCCAACACCCTCCCCTGTTTCCAGTATGCAATTGAAGTTGTGACAGAGCCAACACCCTCCCCTGTTTCTTGGTTTTTCCTCTCGGGTTGGCCTTTGGTCGTGGCTGTTTATCCCTCTCCTTTCCCGAGCACCTTCACCACTCTCAGAGCGTGTCAGAAGCCCATAGCCCTTAACCTAAATTCTTAAGCCTTAATCCCTAAGTCTAAACTTAAAGTCATAAACCCTAAGCCAAATGTCATCAACCATAAGGAAAAGCCCTACGCGTTAAGCCCTAAGGATAATGCCGTAACCCAAAAATTCAAAGCCCTCAGTCCTAAGTCCTCAATCATAAGCCCTAAGTCCTAAGTCCTAAGTCCTAAGCACTTAGCCCTAAGCCCTTAATCCCTAAGCACTAACCCCTAATCCTTAATCCCTAAGCACTAACCCCCTAAACTTTAAACCCTAAGGCATAAGTCGTTACACGTAAGCCGAATCTCAAAGCCTTTAGCCTAAATTCTAAAGCCCTAAGCAGAAAACCCTTAGCCTTAATCCCAAAGTTGTAAACCCAAAGTGCTAAACAATAAATTGTGAGCCCTTAGGCCAAAGACTCAAGCCTTGACCCCAAATCCTTTTTCCATAATCCCTAAGTCTTAACCCCAAAGCCCTAACTCCTAAGCCCTAATCCTTCAGCCCTAAGCCAAAAGCCCAAAGTCCAAAACCCTAAGCACTAAGCCCTAAGACCAATGTTAAAAGCCCTAAGCCCATCACCCAAAAACGTATGCATTAAGCCCTAAGCCCTAAGCCTTAAGCCCTAAGCCTAAAGTCCTAAGCCCTTCACCATAAGCTCTAAAAATTAAGTCCTTAACCCAAAGGCCTAAGCTCAAAAAACTAAACTCTAAACCTTAATCCCTACGCTAAAAGCCCAAAGCCCTAACCCCTAAGCTTTGAGCCCAAAGCAATAATTCCAAAGCCCTAAGCCCTAAACACAAAAGCCTAAGTGACATGCCCGAGACCCACCACCACCCGGAGGGCATGATAACCTGTGGCCGTACAAGACAATTTGCTAACTTGTTTGCTGATTTTGCAGGTGTAACATTTCCTTTAATGGACCTCTTAGATGATGCCTCACCCCTTGAAAAAGAGCTTCCCAAACATTGTTTGCATTGGGAATTTGAAGAGGAGAAGTTGACAACCGATGCCCAAAGCCCTTCTTGCTGAGACAACCTATCCGAGCCTCGGCCATGTCCAACTCCAAAAGAAGGGAAAGCCGACTTCACTTTGTCCACCATGGGAGAGGATGCTGTTCAAGTGTGGTCCCAGAAGGATGCAAGTGATCATATCCATTTGTCAATGGACAAGTGATGGACGGAACCTTGCCTAAAATCCTCTTCACTTTGAGCACGGATTGGAGCCCAATAAATCAAAGGAGAGGTTGGTCCAACAATGGAGGTTTGCTAGTTCACCACTTGGAGATTTTTTGCTTGTTTAGAGTACTTGTAAATTGTAATTATTCTAGTAGCTTGAAATTATGTGTAGAGGTTGGTTCGGTTTGGATCAATTTGCTGGAAATTGGTTCGGATTGGACCAATTGATGCTCCATCATGTTGGAGCTTAAGGGAAATATTATTTCCCATGAAACTTAAGTTTGTAAAGTCTTTTAGACGTGGTTTAGGTCTTGGGAGTGTTTGAGTTGTGAGGCAAGTTGAAGGTGGGTCCCTTTTTCCCACCTACCTCCTACTTAGCCACTCATTAGTCTTAAATTTAGGTTTTTAATTGTTCTTGTCTTTTGTGTAAGTTCGAGGGGGAATGAATCCCTCCTCCCACGTCTAATGGAGTAGAAAAGAATTTGGTCCATTCCCTAAAGTCTAAGTCGACAAAAATTTTAATCCAAACGCACTCATGCATTTGGAGTTCCATTGGACTCATTCCCCTGTTTCTGCATTCCTTCATTGACTCTCGGCAGATTACCATTCCTCCTACCTCTATCGACACCTCCGCATCCTTTGGAGCGTGTCACTAAGCCCAAAGCCCAAAGTCCAAATCCATGAGCCCTAAGTTTAATTCCAAAGCCCCAACCATTAAGCCCTAAGGTCAAAGTTCAAAGCCCTAAGCCCTTAGCCTAAAATGTAAGCCCTAAGTCCAAAGCCCTAAGATCTAAGCCCTATGCCCTAAGCCATAAGTAGTATGGACTAAGCAATTAGCTTTATGCCCTAAGCTTAAACACGTAAAATCTAAGTCATAAGTGTTGGCTTTAAAAGTGTTTTAAGACAATCAATTGTTTTTTATGATAACTATGTAAAATAAGCATGAAAGATAAAATAAACTACTTTACAACGCTTAAATTAGACTTAACCATTCATGAGAAATACCCTCTTTGAAAGGTACAATTAAAGTCTAACAATTTGTTTAAGTGCTGCGGAAATTTCAAGTATATGCAGTGTTTTGTGTCGACCTAAAATATTATGTGTCGACCCTTGTATATGCCCTTCATAGTTTGTGTTGACCCTTAGTGCTTTGTGTCGACCCCTGTTCAAAACAGAGGGCGAGTCTTCCAAATTGTGTCGACCCACTTATATAACTTGTGTCGACCCAAAATGTAGTTCAGCGTGCAAATGTGTCGACCCATCCAAACTGTATGTGTCGACCCTAGAAAAGTCATTATGTCAACCTTATCATATTTTATGTGTCGACCCCTCAAAGCTGAGCCTGCACTTTACATGTCGACTCCATTGTTCAAATTATGTCGACCCCAACCTACATGTGTCGACCCCAGTATTTCCAGAGACGAATCCTTTAGATTTGTGTCGACCACAACCTATATGTGTCGACCCCAGATTTTCTAAGAGAAGGATTCTTCAGAGTTATGTCGATTGCACAAAAGGTTGTGTCGACCCCAAAGATTCCAGAGAAGAATTTGTGTCGACCCCAACAAAAAGTTATGTCGACCGATCAGCACCAACAGACAGAAAATTCTCAATGGCTATATTTTTGCTGTGTCTACCGGCTAGTGCTTGTGTCGACCCCAACAGCAATGTGTCGATCCATCTTGGCAGTTCAACGGCAAACTATAAATAGATGATGCAAGCTCATTTTGAAAGAATATTTTTGACGAGAGAAAACTACGCTGAAGTGCTGCCAAATTAATTCTCGATCTTTTTACTCTCTCAAATCCTACTACTAAACTTGTTTATTATTCTTGAGATTGAGTGAGTCGGTTTTCATAACCGTACAAATTGTATTTGTTTTTTCCTTGAACGATCATTGTAAAAGGGGTGACTCTCCTTCAAGAAAAGAGTCAAAGGTTTGGTTGACACCCGTAATTCAATCGGAGTAAAGCTCAAGGTTTGAGCGGCAAAGATCTTCAAGGAGGTACCTTAAAGCGCGGACGTAGGCAAGGTTGGCCGAACCGCGTTACCAAACCGGTGTCATTCTCCTTACTCTAAACTCTTATTTATTTTTTTAAGAATTCCGCACTAGAGTTTGGAAATAACTAAACAATTCGAGAAATTTGACTTAGTAATTAAAAGTTTTAGTTAACCTAATTCACCCCCCCCCCCCCCCCCCCNNNCCCCCCCCCCCCCCCCCACTTAGGTTAATCTCGATCCTTCAATTGGTATCAGAGCAGGTATTTATATTGATTAACCTATATTTAATGTTGTTTTTGGGTAAATTGAATTATGGCTTTTAATATGAACAACTCACACACAGAGGGACAATCTATTACTAGACCTCCACAGAGGGTCAATCCATGGAAGCTTCAAACTTCCGAGACATTCTTTGGAGTAGGCCAATCCCGAATGGCCACTATTTTGTCCTCATCGACCTCCATGTCGTCTTTAGATAGAATAAAGCCGAGAAAGTGCACTTTTTCTTGAACAAAAGAGCACTTCTTCAAGTTTCCAAACAACTTGACTTCTCGGAGGGTATTGAACAACAACCGTAAGTGATTTAGGTGAGTAGCATAATCCAAGCTATACACCAAGATGTCATCAAAATAAACTATAATAAACTTCCCCAAAAATTCCTTAAGGACAAAGTGTATAAGCCGCATAAACGTGCTAGGAGCATTAGACAAACCGAAAGGCATGACTAACCATTCAAAGAGGCTGTATTTAGTTTTGAAGGCCGTCTTCCACTCATCGCCTTCCTTCATCATAATTTGATGGTAGCCACTCTTCAGGTCCACCTTTGAGAAGTAGGTTGCCCCACTTAATTCGTCAAGCATGTCTTCATGTCTAGGAATTGGAAACCTATACTTGATGGTGATGTGGTTGATTGCTCGGCTATCCATGCACATCCGAAAGCTCCCATCTTTTTTTGGAACCAAGAGGGCCGGCACGGCACAAGGACTTAGGGATTCACGAATGAAACCTTTATCAAGGAGCTCTTGCACTTGTCTTTGCAACTCCTTTGCTTCGTCGGGATTCAATCGATACGAGGGTTGGTTTGGAAGTACCGCACCCGGTTGTAAGTCAATTTGATGCTCAATGCCCCCAAGGGGTGGTAACCCTTGGGGCAATTCTTTGGGGGAAAACATCCTCGAATTCTTTAAGGAGTGATCGAACCTCCTTTGGTATTTCTCCAATCTCCTCCAATCGCTCATGGAACAATAACATGATCATAGGTCCTCCTTCTAAAACCGACTTCAATAACTCCTTCTTTGACATAAAGAAGTTGGATTTAGAAGTACCTTCTTTCCTTGCTACTTCGTCTTTGGCCACTTGCTCGGGGTCTAATGGGGCGAGTTTTGACACGCTTTAGGTTAGGTGTGAAGATGGGCCAAGCCGAGAGAGGTGAAAATCCGAAAGAATCCCAGAATTTTCGGAAAAAAAATGATAGGAGAATGCTCGAATCAGATCTCTCGTTTGAGAGCGATTTTCTATCTGAAATTTTGATGCGATCTTTGGGGATAAATGAGGATGACCTCCTAAAAAATTTATAAGTAATGGACGGTGGAATGAAGAGTTATAGAATTGGTAAGGTAGGTGACTCCGGGATTTCTGGGATGATGATTGGTGGCTGAAACGGGATCAAATCTCGTGATTGAGAGTGATTTTTTATATGGATTTCTGAAGGATTTTTGGTGGATGAATGGGGGATAATTCTTCCAAAATTGAGAGGAATTGGATGATATGAATTCGGATAGGGAGGTGCCTTGGTTAGGGAACAGATTGGGGTTTTGATGGATATTTGATTGTAAAATCAACAAGGGATGGATGATGAGCTGAATGACCCTCAACTTCTCTTGAAATCCTTGAAGAAGGCTGGAAAACTGAGGCAAGGATTAATCGAATTAGCTCGGAAATTCGATCAACTCCGGATTGTCTTTCGGTGGCCGATTCAAGGTGAATCAGAGACCGAATCTTTGGATGTTCGAAAACACCAAAGGAAGAAACTCCAATTGAAAAAGAAATTAATCTCTTATTCAATTCAAATCTGAAAAATTACATGGCTGGTACGACAGATTAAATAAAGAAAATACGAACAAACACAAAATTGAATCGAAGAAACACAATGGAATCGGGTGGCCGAGGGTTGCCAAGATGGTGATCCAAGCTCCTCCATAGCTGATTATGGTTTCAAAATTGTGACCAAAATGCCCTCCCAAAATCGGTGATTGAGAGTGATTAACTCCTCATGCATGCCATGCAATTCCACGTGAGATTGTAGTAGTCCAAAAATGAAAATTAAAAACCAATGAAACGAAAGCAATTCCACGTTGCTTCTCCTTTATTCCTTGCTCCTTGTAGTATTAATCTCTTGGGTGAGGTTCCTCGGGTTCCATCATGGTTTTGATGTGAGTTGGTGAGGTGTTTCCCGAACCGTTATTATCATCCTTCCAAGTAATTGAATGAAATGCTTTTTGTATGTCGTGTTCCAAAGGCGGTGGTATCTTGAAGTTAGATAATTCTTCTCCTATAAAAAGAAGAAATTTGTTAGAAAATTACCGAGCGCGAGCTCGGGTGATAGCTCTTCCTCGAAATTTGAAAGAATAATGGTTGGTGAAACCATCATGGATAACTCTCCGATCATATTGCCATGGCCTTCCGAGCAAAACATGGCTAGCATTCATAGGCACTACATCACATAGCACCTTATCTTGGTATCCTCAAATAGAAAACTCCAAGCTTACTTGCTTGGTTACCTTGAGGTCTTCCTTATCATTAAGCCACCGGAGTTTGTAAGGACTCGGGTGTGTGGTGGTCTCCAATCCGAGCTTCTCCACAAGGTCTCGAGAAGTGACATTGGTACAACTTCCCCCATCAATAAGGAGGGAACACACCTTCCCTTGTATGAGACAACGGCTATGGAATAAGGGAGACAATGTGGCCAAGACCAAGGCATTTGAAAAACCTCCTCCTCGGCCTCGTGCTCTTCATATTCTTTTTCATTCTTCTCCTTTTCACTTACAATTTCGTTGGTGTCCTCCCTCAAGATCATGACTCTCTTGTTTGAACATTGGGAGGCAATGTGGCCAAGACCAAGGCATTTGAAGCACTTGATCTCTCGGGATCTCGGCCGGTTGTTGTCTTCGGGAATCTTTCCTTCTCCTTCTTTCTTTTGCATCCACGGTTTAGAATAAGGGGGCTTCTCATCCACCTTTGGTAATGGCTTGAATGGAGGAGTAACCTTTGCCTTGTAACGGTTGGTCACTCCTTACCCTTCCTTTTTACTTGCCTTTCAACTTTGATGGCAAGTTTGATGGTAGCATCCATTGTCTCGATTGGTTGTAACTCCACAATATCTCCAATTTCTTTGTTGAGGCCCCTAAGGAACCTTTCAATAACTTGCTCCTCGGGCTCATGAAGATCACACCGAATTCGGTTAAGTTCTCCTCCACCGAGAGGAATCCTTGCTTGAGCATTTGAAGTTGGAAGAAAAGCTCTTGCTTATAATGGCTAGGCACGAACCTCTTTCTCATCAAAGCTTTCATGGCTCTCCAAGAGAGGACATCTTCTTCGCCTTCCCTCCTCCTTTGAACCTTCAAGTTGTCCCACCATAAACTAGCATAACCCGTTAGTTCTAAAGAAACAAGTTGTAACTTTAGTTTTTTTGAGTAATTATAACATTCAAATATTTTGTCCACTTTTTCCACCCAATCATGGAATGAATCTCCATTACATGTTCCATTAAAAGGTGGGATTGTCACTTTTATGTTCCTCATTTCGTCTTCTCGGTGGTTTGGTTCAAAATAGTCCAAGTCATTGTCCAGATCCTCGGTGTTCAAGTGCCGAGGTCTTCTTGCATTGTTCATTTGTCTTCTTTTTTGTTCAGGAGTTTGAGGGGGTCTTGTTGTGGGTTGTAATGTGTCCATCCTTTGCATCATTAGGTCAAATTTCATGTTAAGTTCATCGAATTGATCTTGCAAATTTGGTCTCTCAACTTCCGGGTGAGAAGTTGATGGTTGGTCTTGTGGTGCATTTTGCTCTCGGTTGGAGTGGTGAGTTGCTCCACTTCGAGTCATCATCTTTTAGCTTTTTAAAATAGATAAAATGAGAGTTAAAAGAAGTTTGGGGAGGAAAGAAAAGGCTCTGATACCAAATGACACGCTTCAAGTATGGGGGCAAGCGATTTGAGCTAATCGGGTATAAAACAGAAACATAATAGTTACCGAAAATGGGTGAACTTTAGAGAGATGGATCTCGAGTTTCAAACTGAGTTAACATCTGAGATTTTAAGGGATGCTTTGTAAGGGAATGTAGAGCGTAACCTCAAAATTTTAGATACAAATCTTAAGGGAATCGGAAGTTATGTAGGTGAGAGTATGCGGTATTTTTGGTAAGAGAGAGAAAACAGAACAGAGCTGAAAATGGATGAACTTTGAAATGATGGTATCCAGGTCGCCTATGAAGTTTGCTACTGAAATTTTGAGGAAAGTTTATGGGATAATTGGAGAGTTTAAACTCAAAATTTGAGCTTAAAAAATTCAAGGAAATGAAAGTTATACAGATTAAGGAGTCGGGTGCTCAAACAGAATGTTTGAAACAAAAAATGGTGGTGTTTCGGAAAATGTAAGAAAACAAAGATGGAGAAGAGCCAATGGGAAATTACACACTTACCCTAATGTCCATTTTGGAGTGGCTGAATACGTGTAGCAAGGCCTACCTCACCCTTAGCTCAAAGGAAAGCAAAAACCAAAGGAAACCCTCGGAATATCGCCGGATATTACTCACCGGAGAAACAACAAGTCTTGGGATAAAATTGCCAAGGAAGAGATGCACAAAGCAATCTGAATTTTCTCAAGTCAAAAATTCCCACAAAGAGGTGCCAAGGGTGGTATTTATAGACCCTTGGCCGTGATCAAAAAGCTCAATCCAATGGCTCAAAATTGAGTTACCCGATTTGGGTTTTGCATCCAAGAACAAGCAAAAATGATGACCTCCTTTAATAGGCAGGTGATGATGGTTCTCTAGGGTGGCTCCTCTGCATTTTCTCATCCCAAGGGGGGCCATTTAATGTTGAGAAGGACGTGCTTGAAGCTGGTTGCTTGTGGAGTTGGTTTACATCACCTTTTGACAAAAATAGAAACACAAAAATAGTAACCCACTCACACAAACTCCAAGCAAAAACCATGCCCCAAACAAAGGGCCCTTAAAGCATTGTTTGTGCAAAGGAAAATAAATGTATTGGGCCAGTAAAAAAGGGGAATAAAGTCGATCATCTTCAATTTGGACTTGGGTTTGTGCCAAGTTCTCGGATCCGGCCTAAACCGGCCTCTACCCGACCACTACCCGCTTCCTTGTGCTTCTCGGCTTCCTTATTGAATTCCCGAGCTATCCTCCCATTTAAAGAGGTGCTTAGCTTGTTCTTCATCCTTTGGACCTGGTTCCTCCATGAAAATATTGAATGCTTCATCACCTACAAAAAGAACAAACTTGTTAGAAAATCCTCGAGCTCGGGCTCGGGTGATTGCTCCTTGAGGGGATGCATCCCGAGGCATGTCAATAGCCCAACCCCCTAGGCACTAAGCCCTAAGACGTCGTAAGGGATAAGCCCTAAGCTCTAAGCCTAAAGTCCAAAACCCTAAGCACTAAGGCCTAGCCCAATGTTAAAAGCCCTAAGCCCATCACCCTAAAACGTATGCCTTAAGCCCTAAGCCCCAAGCCTAAAGTCCTAAGCCCATCACCATAAGCTCTAAGCCTTAAGTCCTTAACCCAAAGGCCTAAGCTCAAAAAAAATAAACTCTAAACCTTAATCCCTACGCTAAGAGCCCAAAGCCCTAACCCCTAAGCTTTGAGCCCAAAGCAATAATTCCAAAGCCCTAGGCCCTAAACCGAAAAGCCTAAGCCCAAAGCCAAAAGTCAAAATCCATGAGCCCTAAGTCTAAGTCCAAAGCCCCAACCATTGAGCCCTAAGGTCAAAGTTCAAAGCCCTAAGCCCTTAGCCTAAAATGTAAGCCCTAAGTCCAAAGCCCTAAGATCTAAGCCATATGCCCTAAGCCATAAGTAGTATGGGCTAAGCAATTAGCTCTATGCCCTAAGCTTAAACACGTAAAATCTAAGTCATCAGCCCTAAGCCTTAGGCACTAAGCCCTAATTCAGAAGCCTGAAGCCCAAGTTCCAAAGCCAAAAAAAACCCTTAGACCAAAGTTCATAGCCCTAAGTCTGATTCTCGAAGCCCTAAGCCCTAAGATAAATGTTGTAAGCCCTAAGTCCAAAGCCTTAAGTCGAAAGCCTTAACCCCTAATCCCTAAGCCAAAATCCCAAAGCCCTGAGCCAAAATCCCAAAGCCCTAAGCCATAAGCACTAGGCTCTAAGGCTAAAGCCCTAAACACTAAGCCCGAAGCTTAAGTATTAAAGCCCATAGCCCTTAACCTAAATTCTTAAGCGTTAATCCCTAAGTCTAAGCTTAAAGTCATAAAACCCTAAGCCTTAATCCCAAAGTTGTAAGCCAAAAGTCCTAAACAATAAATTGTGAGCCCTTAGGCCAAAGACTCAAGCCTTGAGCCCAAATCCTTTTGCCATAATCCCTAAGTTTTAACCCCAAAGCCCTAACTCCTAAGCCCTAATCCTTCAGCCGTAAGCCAAAAGCCCAAAGCCCAAAGCCCTAAACTTTAAGCCTTAAGAAATAAGCCTAAAGCGCTAACCCTAGGCTTAAAACCCTAACCCCTAAATCCTAAGCACAAAGCCCATAGGCACTAAGCCCTAAGAAGTCGTAAGGGATAAGCCCTAAGCTCTAAGACTAAAGTCCAAAACCCTAAGCACTAAGCCTTAAGCCCAATGTTAAAAGCCCTAAGCCCATCACCCTAAAATGTATGCCTTAAGCCCTAAGCCCTATGCCCTAAACCCTAAGCCTAAAGTCCTACGCCCTTCGCCATAAGCTCTAAGCCTAAAGTCCTTAACCCAAAGGCCTAAGCTCAAAAAAACTAAACTCTAAACCTTAATCCCTACGCTAAAAGCCCAAAGCCCTAACCCCTAAGCTTTGAGCCCAAAGCAATAATTTCAGAGCCCTAAGCCCTAAACCCAAAATCCAAAGCCCAAAGCCCAAAGTCCAAATCCATGAGCCCTAAGTCTAAGTCCAAAGCCCCAACCATTAATGATATGCTCGGGAGCCACCAACAATCGAAGGGCGTGACAACCCAGAGCCATGCCAGAATACTAGCTAACATGTTTGTTGATTTTGCAGATATAACATTTTCTCCATTGGATCTCTTAGACGCTCCCACACTTCATGAAGTGGAACTCCCCAAACATTGCTTGCAATGGGAGTTTGGAGGGGAGAAGGTGGAGACCGGTGTCCAAAGTCCACCTAGCCGAAGCCTCCCACCCGAGCCACGACCATGTCCGATCACATGGGCAAAGGATACCGATTTCCCCACAACCATTTTGGGAGAGGAAGCCCTCCAAGAAGAGTCCAAAAGGGGTGAAAATGATCCACCCCAACGAGCATTGGACAATCCATCAAGTGATGGATCGGATCATGCCTAAATCTTCACCAATTTGGGCTCGGCTAGGAGATAAACAAGCCCGGGTAAGAATGGTCCGTCAATAATGGTCCACTTGATCTTTTCTTGGATATTTTCTTTTGCTTACATGGGTTGGTTGTAAATTATAACTATACTGAGCCGTTTGGTTGTAAGCCTTGATGGTTTGGTTTGGACCATTGAGAAGGGTTTGGTTCAGTTTCAACCAAATCCATGGCCTTTTTTTTTGGAACTTGGGAAGCCCTATTTCCCCTTGGCCTTTTTCTTTAGGTTGATGTTTTGGTACGTGGCCTTAAGTCTAGAATCTTTGTGGTGTGTTTAGGAAGCTTTGGTGGGACACAATTCCACCTAACACCTACTAAACACTCATTAGTCCTATTTCTTTTTCTTTTTGGTTTTTCCCTTTTGATGTAATTGGAGAGAGTATCAAAACTCTCCTCCCTCGTCATTTGTAAGTAGAAAAAAAGATTGGATAAAAGAAGAATCTTGAACTCCTCTCCTTTTTTTATCTCACGGATTTTTCATTCAAAGGTGAGTAATATCCTTTGTTATGGATTGTCATTGGTGTTGGTGATTTTTGCTAGGATCACTAAGCCTTTGTACCAACCTTCCTCCTCATTTGATTAGGATTAAGGCAAGCTTGGAAGTCCTATAGCCCTCACTCTGTCCCATTTGTTTTCGGATCTTTTGCTATTTGGTGTTATTTGTTGTTGTTATTTCTTTATCGGGTGGATTTTGTGCATCAAAAGCCACCCCGTGCCAACTTGTGTTTCCGTGTGCTAATGTTATGATATTTGGTCTGTGAGTTCCTCATTCGTGTCTTAAAATATTTGGTCTTTCATTGTGTCCCCTGTTTCTTCCATTTAGGAGTTGTGCCCTCATCTTTCCACTGTCCTTCACCCGAGTACCTGAAATCTGACCATTCTGTCGACTGCATTTTAATCTCTCATATCTTTTAATCTACCCTTGTTTTTTGGTCTAACCACTTGTATTCTCTCACTCTTTCATTTAAATTGATTTTTGCCAATTTTCTCATTCCCAGACTCTCCGTATTGAAAGTTGTGCAGAAGTCTTTCACTATCTCCTGTACTGCCAGTCCTCCTTGTTCTCGGTAGATTGCCTTGTCTTCCCATTTGTCCCCTTTCCTCCCGACACCTCCTAACCCTGAGCGTGTCATCTGGTATCAGAGCACAACTCTTCTTTCCCTTGTTTTTTTCCTGCGTTAACCCTTCTTCCAATTATTTTTAATGGCACACAAAAGTGGTGGTATGACCACTCGGAGTGGGGCTGTTTTGCAGCAGCCAAGCCGAGACCACCCCTCCACGAGTGAACCTCCTCCACCTCCTATGCCCTCCCAAGAACATGACTCCGATTTGCAAAACCAAATTGATGGCATAAACAGGAGGTTGGACATGCTCCTACAGAGGATGGAGACCCCAAATCCCCCACGGCCACCGCCTCCGACTACTCCCGGTAGAAGGACCGGACATGCTCGGACCCGATTGTATGAGGTTGAAGACTCGGATGATGAGTTTGAGCCACGGGAGAGGCCACCCCGAGAGGATGATTTGAAGAATGTGAAGTTAAGTGTCCCTCCATTTAATGGATCATGTGATGGGGACACATTCTTAACTTGGGTGGATAAGGTGGACAAGGTGTTTGATTGTTACAACTATTCTGAAAAATCCAAGTTACAATTGGTGGCCTTGGGTGGATAAGGTGGACAAGGTGTTTGATTGTTACAACTATTCTGAAAATTCCAAGTTACAATTGGTGGCCTTGGAGCTCCATGGGTATGCTAGCCTTTGGTGGGATAGCTTGCGGGCACAAAGAAGGCGCGACGTGAGGAAGAGATAACCACTTGGAGGACCATGAAAATGCATATGAAGAAAAGATTTGTCCCGAGCCACTATAGACAAGAGTTGTTCTATCAACTCCAAAATTTGAAACAAGAACACCTCTCGGTTGAAGAGTACTTAATGGAATTCGAGACCTTACGGATCCGGTGTGATCTTGAGGAGCCGGAGGAACAAATATTTGCACGGTTCCTAAGAGGGTTGCACAAGGAAATTGGTGATGTAATGGAGTTGCAGCTTGTTGAATCCTTGGATGCAGCCATCCAATTGGCCTTGCGAGTGGAAAGACAACATAAAAAGAAAGGCAAGAAAGTTGTGGCTAAGTCGAGCCCGGTTTATAACACACCATTTAAGCTGCCTCCCAGGCAAGAGAACAAACCCTACCAACCAAAGCCGTGGACTCAAAAGAAAGACATTCCTCCTAAACCAATTGAAGAAGCAAACAAGCCTCGGTCAAGAGATATCAAATGCTTAAAATGTCTCGGACTAGGGCATATTGCTGCACAATGCCCTAATAAGAGGGTAATGGTACTCTTAGAGAGTAGTGGATAAGTTGTTAGTGAGGATGAGCCGATGGAGGAAGAAGAAGAGCAAATTGGCGAGCCATTAGAAGAAGTGTGCCGAGCCCAAGAAGGCCCCCTCCTCATGGTGATCCGAAGGGCCCTCACAACCAATGGCCGACCCGAGACTATTCAAAGGGAAAATATTTTCCACAGCCGATGCCTCATCAAAGATAAAGTGTGCTCCCTAATCATAGATGGAGGGAGTTGCACCAATGTAGCATCCACCGAGCTAGTTGAGAAGCTACAACTCTAAACCGAGGAGCATCCCCACCCTTATAGGCTCCGATGGCTAAATGATGAAGGAGACCTAAACGTGACCAAGCGTGCAAGAATTGAGTTCTCCATTGGGAATTATAAGGATGCTGTAATTTGTGATGTGCTACCAATGGATGCAAGCCACCTTCTTTTAGGGAGGCCGTGGCAATTTGATCGACACACCATGCACAATGGACTGACCAATGAGTACTCATTCAAATGGGAGAACCGAAGCATTAGACTTACACCTTTGACACCCTCGGCTATAGCTATGGATGAGAGGATTAGAAGGGAGAACTCTTCCAAGAAGGTGCTAATTATCAACAAAAAGGAGCTCTCTCGGGAAGTACTACAAATAGCACTGATTGTATTGATTTTATTCTGGGAAAGAATGGAATAAATTGGAGTGGCTCCGGAAGAAGTCTTAACCCTCCTTGAAGAATATGGTGATGTTTTCCCCGAGGAGTTGCTAACCGGCCTACCACCAATCCGAGGGATAGAACACCGGATAGACCTTCAACCCGGGGTGGTTCTACCCAATCGGCCGGCCTATCGAATGAACCCCGAGGAGGCCAGAGAACTTGATGAACAAGTACAGGAGCTCCTAGAGAAAGGGTACATCCGAGAGTCATTAAGTCCTTGTGCGGTACCTACTCTTTTGGTGCCAAAGAAGGATGGCTCCTCTCTGATGTACATAGACAGCCGTGCCATCAACCAAATAACTATCAAATATAGGTTCCCTATACCACGGCTGGAGGACCTATTGGACGAGCTTAGTGGAGCTGCATTCTTCTCCAAGATCGACCTCAAAAGCGGCTATCACCAAATAAGGATGCTTGAAGGAGATGAATGGAAAACCGCCTTCAAAACCAAGTATGGCCTATATGAATGGTTAGTAATGCCATTTGGGCTATCTAATGCCCCGAGTACTTTTATGCGATTAATGAATCATGTCTTGAAGGATTACTTGAGAAAATTTGTGATAGTTTATTTTGACGATATATTGGTGTATAGTGGAAGTTATTTAGATCACTTGGTACACCTTCGGCTATTATTTGACACACTTAGAAATGCACAATTATATGGCAATTTGAAGAAGTGTTCCTTTGTGCAAGAAAGGGTGCACTTCCTCGGGTTTATATGATCTAAAGATGGAATGGAAGTTGATCAAGGCAAAATAGAAGCCATAAGGGAGTGGCCTATTCCAAGGTGTGTTTCGGATATTAGGAGCTTCCATGGATTGGCCTCATTTCACAGAAAATTTATCAAGGGGTTTAGTAGTATTGTTGCTCCCCTCACGGATTGCACCAAAAAGGGGAAAGATTTTGAATGGACCCCGGTGTGCCAAGCAAGTTTTGACTGTATCAAGGAAGCTCTTTGCAATACCCCTCTACTTGTGCTCCAGGACTTCCATAAGGAGTTCGAAGTGGATTGTGATGCCTCGGCCCTCGGCATAGGAGCTGTCCTCATGCAAGAAGGGAAGCCAGTGGCATAATTTAGTGAAAAGTTAAAAGGGGCAGCTTTGAACTACTCAACTTATGATAAGGAGATGTATGCCTTGATAAGAACAATTGAAGTCTGGCAGCATTATCTCCTTCCTAAGGAGTTCATTATACACACGGACCACCAAGCATTGAAACACATTATAAGCCAAGGGAAGCTCAGCAAGAGACATGCAAAGTGGGTGGAGTTTCTTGAGAGGTTTCCTTAAATTATCAAGTACAAAAAGGGTGAAGTAAATATGGTTGGCAATGCCCTCTCAAGAAGGACCTTATTTCTTACCGAGCTCACTTCCCGAATTTTGGGATTTGAGTGGATTAAAACTACTTACCGAGAGGTCCCCGACTTCAAGGAGTGGTTTGAAAAGTGTTTGAACAAAGAAGTTTGTGCCTATCATTTGGCGGATGGTTATCTATTTAGGGGTGGATAGCTTTGCATTCCCAAATGTAGTATTCGGGAATCTCTAGTAAAGGAAGCTCACGGTGGAGGCTTGGCCGGACACTTTGGGGAGAAGAAAACCCTAGAGACATTGAAGGAACATTTCTTTTGGCCACACATGATCAAGGAGGTGCGCAAGTACATAGAGAGGTGCATTGTGTGTAAAAAGGCTAAGAGCCGAGTGCTCCCACAAGGCTTGTACATGCCCTTGCCGGTACCTTCCCAACCATGGGTGGATGTGAGCATCGACTTTGTCTTGGGATTACATCAGACTCCTAGAGGTAAAGAGGCCATCATGGTGGTTGTTGACCGCTTCTCCAAGATGGCGCACTTCATTGCTTGCCACAAGACCGACGATGCCAATCAAGTGTCCGAGTTGTTTTTCAAGGAGGTTGTTAGGCTTCATGGGGTTCCAACCACAATTGTCTCGGACCGGGACACAAAATTCTTGAGTTATTTTTGGAAGACCTTGTGGAGAAAGCTTGGGACTAAGTTGTTGTTTAGCACCTCCTTCCATCCCCAAACAGATGGCCAAACCGAAGTTGTAAACCGCTAATTGGGAGCATTGCTTAGAAGCATAGTGGGAAAGCGGCTCTCGGATTGGGATGCACAATTGCCTTTTGTGGAATTTGCTTACAACTGAAGTACGCATAGTGCAACCCAAGCCTCTCCATTTGAAGTTGTCTATGGCTTCAACCCTCCCACTCCTTTGGACTTGATCCCATTGCCGAGTCAAGAATTAGCCAATCCGGATGGAGCACTAAGGGCTAAACAAGTCCAAGCCATGCTAAGTATGCCAACCGTGGCCGAAGGGATGTAGAATTCAAAGTTGGCGACCTTGTGTGGCTGCACTTAAGGAAAGAAAGGTTTCCAAACAAAAGAAAGTCCATGCTTCTTCCTCGAGCCGACGGCCCCTTTGAAGTCACCGAGAAGATCAATAAGAATGCTTATAAATTGAAGCTTCCCGGGGACTATGGAGTATCGGCCTCCTTCAATGTTCAAGACCTATCACCATACTTGGGAGAAGTGGCTGAGGATAAGGAGGAGCAGCCCATGGATTTGAGGGCAAATCCTCAATCACCCGGAGGGGATGATATGCTCGGGAGCCACCAACAATCAGAGGGCGTGACAACCCGGAGCCGTGCAAGAATACTAGCTAACATGTTTGTTGATTTTGCAAGTATAACATTTTCTCCATTGGATCTCTTAGACGCTCCCACACTTCATGAAAAGGAACTCCCCAAACATTGCTTGCAATGGGAGTTTGGAGGGGAGAAGGTGGAGACCGGTGTCCAAAGTCCACCTAGCCGAAGCCTCCCACCCGAGCCACGGCCATGTCCGATCACATGGGCGAAGGATACCGATTTCCCCACAACCATTTTGGGAGAGGAAGCCCTCCAAGAAGAGTCCAAAAGGGGTGCAAATGATCCACTCCAACGAGCATTGGACAATCCATCAAGTGATGGATCGGATCATGCCTAAATCTTCACCAATTTGGGCTCGGCTAGGAGATAAACAAGCCCGGGCAAGAATGGTCAATCAATAATGGTCCACTTGATCTTCTCTTGGATATTTTCTTTTGCTTACATGGGTTAGTTCTAAATTATAAATATACTGAGTTGTTTGGTTGTAAGCCTTGATGGTTTGGTTTGGACCATTGAGAAGGGTTTGGTTCAGTTTCAACCAAATCCATGGCCTTTTTTTTTGGAACTTGGGAAGCCCTATTTCCCCTTGGCCTTTTTCTTTAGGTTGATGTTTTGGTACGTGGCCTTAAGTCTAGAATCTTTGTGGTGTGTTTAGGAAGCTTTGGTGGGACCCAATTCCACCTAACACCTACTAAACACTCATTAGTCCTATTTCTTTTTCTTTTTGGTTTTTCCCTTTTGATGTAATTGGAGAGAGTATCAAAACTCTCCTCCCTCGTCATTTGTAAGCAAAAAAAAAGATTGGATAAAAGAAGAATCTTGAAGCTCCTCTCCTTTTTTATCTCACGGATTTTTCATCCAAAGGTGAGTAATATCCTTTGTTATGGATTGTCTTTGGTGTTGGTGATTTTTGCTAGGATCACTAAGCCTTTGTACCAACCTTCCTCCTCACTTGATTAGGATTAAGGCAAGCTTGGAAGTCCTATATCCCTCACTCCATCCCATTTGTTTTCGGATCTTTTGCTGTTGGTGTTATTTGTTGTTGTTATTTCTTTATCGGGTGGATTTTGTGCATCAAAAGCCACCCCCGTGCCAACTTGTGTTTCCGTGTGCTAATGTTAAGATATTTGGTCTGTCAGTTCCTCATTCGTGTCTTAAAATATTTGGTCTTTCATTATGTCCCCTGTTTCTTCCATTTAGGAGTTGTTCCCTCATCTTTCCACTGTCCTTCACCCGAGTACCTGAAATCTGACCATTTTGTCGACTGCATTTTAATCTCTCATATCTTTTAATCTACCTGTGTTTTTTTTGTCTAACCACTTGTATTCTCTCCCTCTTTCATTTAAATTGATTTCTGCCAATTTTCTCATTCCCAGACTCTCCGTATTGAAAGTTCTGCAGACGTCTTTCACTATCTCCTGTACTGCCAGTCCTCCTTGTTCTCGGCAGATTGCCTTGTCTTCCCATTTGTCCCCTTTCCTCCTGACACCCCCTAACCCTGAGCGTGTCAATTAAGCCCTAAGGTCAAAGTTCAAAGCCCCAAGCCCTTGGCCTAAAATGTAAGCCACAAGTCCAAAGCCCTAAGATCTAAGCCCTATGCCCTAAGCCATAAGTAGTATGGACTAACCAATTAGCTCTATGCCCTAAGCTTAAACACGTAAAATATAAGTCATAAGCCCTAAGCCTTAGGCACTAAGCCCTAATTCAGTGGCCTTAAGCCCAAGTTCCAAAGCAAAAAACCCTAAGACCAAAGCTCACAGCCCTAAGTCCGATTCCCGAAGCCCTAAGCCCTAAGATAAATGTTGTAAGCCCTAAGTCCAAAGCCTTAAGTCGAAAGCTTTAACCCCTAATCCCTATGCCAAAATCCCAAAGCCCTGAGCCAAAATCCCAAAGCCCTAAGCCATAAGCACTAGGCTCTAAGGCTAAAGCCCTAAACACTAAGCCCGAAGCTGAAGCATTAAAGCCCATAGCCCTTAACCTAAATTCTTAAGCGTTAATCCCTAACTCTAAACTTAATGTCGTAAACCCTAAGCCAAATGTCATAAACCATAAGGAAAATCCTAAGCCTTAAGCCCTAAGGCTAATGCCCTAACCCAAAAATTCAAAGCCCTCAATCCTAAGTCCTCAATCATAGGCCCTAAGTCCTAAGTCCTAAGCACTTAGCCCTAAGCCCTTAACCCAAAGTCCAAACCCCTAATCCTTAATCCTTAAGCACTAACCCCTAAACTTTAAACCCTAAGGCCTAAGTCATAACACGTAAGCCGAATCTCAAAGCCTTTAGCCTAAATTCTAAAGCCCTAAGAAGAAAACCCTAAGCCTTAATCCCAAAGTTGTAAGCCCGAAGTCCTAAACAATAAATTGTGAGCCCTTAGGCCAAAGACTCAAGCCTTGAGCCCAAATCCTTTTGCCATAATCCCTAAGTCTTAACCCCAAAGCCCTAACTCCTAAGCCCTAATCCTTGAGCCCTAAGCCAAAAGCCCAAAGCCCAAAGCCCTAAACTTTAAGCCTTAAGAAATAAGCCTAAAGCCATAACCCTAGGCTTAAAACCTTAACCCCTAAATCCTAAGCACAAAGCCCATATCCCAAACCCATAGGCACTAAGCCGTAAGAAGTCGTAAGGGATAAGCCCTAAGCTCTAAGCCTAAAGTCAAAAACCCTAAGCACTAAGCCCTAAGCCCAATGTTAAAAGCCCTAAGCCCATCACCCTAAAAGGTATGCCTTAAGCCCTAAGCCCTATGCCCTAAACCCTAAGCCTAAAGTCCTACGCCCTTTGCCATAAGCTCTAAGCCTAAAGTCCTTAACCCAAAGGCATAAGCTCAAAAAAACTAAACTCTAAACCTGAATCCCTACGCTAAAAGCCCAAAGCCCTAACCCCTAAGCTTTGAGCCCAAAGAAATAATTCCAAAGCCCTAAGCCTTAAACCCATAAGCCAAAGCCCAAAGCCCAAAGTCCAAATCCATGAGCCCTAAGTCTAAGTCCAAAGCCCCAACCATTAAGCCCTAAGGTCAAAGTTCAAAGCCCTAAGCCCTTAGCCTAAAATGCAAGCCCCAAGTCCAAAGCCCTAAGATCTAAGCCCTATGCCCTAAGCCATAATGTGCCGTCCAAAATAGACCGGCGCACCGTGGTCGGAAAATGCGCGCACACGTGAACCGGGTAAAGTATCGTGCACGGCGGTCGGAAAATCGAGTCGGGCGAATTTAGGAGTTGGGGTGCGGAAGTGTAATGGGATAAAAATGTAAGGAATTTGAGGGAAATTTATGGAGATGGCTCGGATGAAAAGAGAGATGGCTCGGGTGAAGAAATGTAGGCCAGAATCGGTGGTGGAGGGATTTGAAGGCTCGGGAGATGGAATGGAGTTTAAGAAAGGATATGGTCGGACGATTCAAACACTTGAGCAATCAAAGTGTTGGAATCGGTAGACCTTGGATGCTCTCGGATGTGACTCACCGATCGGGCACTCAAGGGTTGACGGAATTTGGCCGGATATGACTCACCGGAAGAAAAGCCGTCGGAAGGAGCTTCAACCAAAAGGGTTTGAAGGTGCTAAGCAAAATTCTATTAAAATTCTCTCTACCTTCGAAGTGAAGGTTGATACATTATTTAATGCACGAAAAATAAAATGATAGGGAAGGGTTTTCGACCCTTGGATTGCATGGACACTCGAGATTGGCTCGGGGAGATCTTCATGGACTTGGATTTGACCAACGTTCTATCCGTTAAGGCTTTGCGCGGCTGAATTTGAAGCATGACCGAGGAAGACTCTTCATTGACTGAGAGGTGGCGCCGGGTGGGCTAGCTCCGAACATGTGAAGATTGGCTCTGGCCAAATTGGATAAGAAGTCTTTAAAATGCTCTCGGTGGCTTATCTTGGCTGTTACATAGTCTGGATCCTCGGTTGGTCGGCAATGGCTCGTAAGTGTGCGCAGGCTTGCTCAAAATGGTGACCGAGTGGATAATGTTCCAGAAATCGGGGGATTCTCTCGGGCCATTTTGAATTGAAGATCTTGGTTGACCCTTAGTTGACTTGAGAAGAGGCGGGCGTGGTGTTATTTGAATTTAAATCATCGGATGGCCGATGATGACTCGTGGGCGCGCGCGGCTCGTTCAAATTGTTGACCGGGGTTGACAATCTTCCGTGCACTTTGGGATTCGCTCGAGCCAAATTCAAACACAGCTTCCAGATGGCTAAATGTCGTCTAGATACATGCGCTCGCGGACCATATTTGAAAGAAGATCTTTGGCGGTTGCTGATGGTCGGGGAGCGCGCGCGGCTTGTTCAAAATCACGACCATAGTTGACCTTATCTCGGCCTTCATGGGATCCGCACGGGCCTTTTTGATTTCAAATCTCTGGATGAACCTAGGCTGATGGAGAGGGAAGATTCATGGCTGAATCTGGACGAGGATCTTTTATATTCCGCCAATGGCTCGGTGGTGTGCGTGGCAACTTCAAAAATGCCGTCCAGGCGTTGACCTATCTCGGACAATGAGGGATCCGCGTGGGCTAATTTGAAATGTGGTGGTCGGATATTTCTCCATGAATCTGGACATTCTGAACTTGGTCTCCTTTGATTTAAAATCTCGGATTTCTTGCTGATGGCTCGGTGAACGATCTTCGGGCGCGCGCGGGCGCATTCAAATGTTGGCCGGTTTGAACCCTTCTCCGAATATCACGGGATTTGTCCGTGCTAATTTGAAAAGGGTCTTTTGACCATTATGTGCTGTCTGAGAGTAGGCAATGGCACGATCAATTCGGCTGCAAAGCCTCGATTGACCGTGGATGTCTTCATGTTGGCGCCGCGAGTGTCTATGCTTCGGACACCGAATAATCCTCGTGTACTAATCCAAAACTTATCCTTTCCTTGACCAAATAATCGGGTTTCTTGATACTTGAGGTCAAGTTGCCGATGGGTTTTTGTCAAGGCCTCCTAGTTGACCGAAGGTTGACCGTGGCTTGACCGAGGCTTGACCATGGTGCGGCTACGGTGGGCTTCCTTCGGTGGATTGCGCGCTCTTCTCCTTTGGGCTTCTTTTCCTTCTCCTTCTAACTCTTTATTGGCTGAAATAAACTAATGTGGCCGGGCTCGGCATTGGGTGGGCCGAGGAGTTGGTTCTCGTAGGAGAACACGGGATCCGAGAGGATCGGGCCGCGCATTCTCCCACGTTGGCCACTTATTTCTTATGGGGCAAGATTCTAATGAATCTCGGCCACGTGGACGGCCGGTGGATGCTTCGGAGCCGGGAATGGCCGAACACCAAGTGATGGAATGCTTGGGTCATTCCCGATCATATTCGGAAGGAGTTTCCGAGGTTAAGTTGCCTGCAAAACGAGCAACTATGTTTGTAAAATCGTTCGTGCTCGTCGAGTTGGTCGGGCTCGTCAAGTTGGTCATTCCCGGGGTACTTGAGGATTTGCCCCCAAATCTACCCGCTCCTCCTCCAAGTCATCATGCTCCTCGTCATCCAAATAAGGAGATAAGTCTTGTACGTTTGCTGTAGTTGTAACGCCGTACTCGCCCGGAAGTTTGAGTTTGTATGCATTCGGGTTGATCCGTTCAGCAATCCGAAAAGGTCCCTCGGCCCTTGGTAATAATTTGGCATGCTTATGCTTGAAGTATTGAAGCTTAAGCCATACCAAGTCTCCGACTTGAAAAATCTTCTCCTTTCGGCCCCGGTTGGCCGCTTGAGCATATTTCACATTTTTCTTCTCGATTCTCCTCTTGATTTTCTTGTGTAGTTTTTGGATCTTCTCGGCTTTGTCGAAGCCGTCGGTATTAACATGATCTTTGCTTGGTAGCGGAAGTAAATCTAATGGCGTTGAAGGATTAAATCCGTATGCTACTTCAAATGGAGTCATCCCCGTGGTGTTGTGGCGGCACCGATTGTAAGCAAATTCAATGAATGGTAATTGAGTGTCCCATGCCGAGATCCTCGTATCCACCATACTTCGAAGTAATGAGCCAAGCGACCGATTGACTACTTCTGTTTGTCCATCGGTTTGTGGGTGGAATGTCGTGCTGAAAAGTAGTTTTGTGCCAAGCCGTGCCCATAAGGTTCTCCAAAAAGTACTAAGGAATTTTCCATCTCGATCGGATACAATGGAATGAGGCATCCCGTGTAGTCGGACTATATCTTTGAAAAAGAGTTCGGCAATGGCCGTGGCTTCGGCCGTTCTGGCACATGCCACGAAGTGTGCCATTTTTTAGAATCGATCGACCACCACCATGATCGAATCCTTGCCTCGGCTAGTACGTGAAAGGCCAAGGACGAAGTCCATGCTAATGTCTTGCCAAGGGTGTTCCGGCACCGGCAGTGGGAGGTATAATCCTTGAGCTAGGGTCCGGGTCTTAGCCTTCTTACACACCGTGCATCGTTCCACAAATCTATGCACGTCCCGAAATAGATGGGGCCAATAGAAATGCTCCTTGAGCATTTCCCAAGTCTTTCGCTCGCCAAAATGTCACGCAAGGCCGCCTCCATGAGCCTCGACGATAAGGGACTCACGGATGCTTCCTTTAGGGATGCATATCTGTCCTCCACGAAATAGGTAGCCATTGTTGACATTATATCCCGTCAATTCACCTTTGGTGGCCATTTCGAACCGTGACCCAAAATCGGGGTCCTCCTTGTAGCATTGCTTCATCCAATCGAGACCGAAGAAATGTACCCTTAATTCGGTAAATAGAGTGCTCCGTCGTGATAATGCGTCGGCCACCACGTTATTGTCACCCTTCTTGTACTTAATGATATAAGGGTATTTCTCTAAGAATTCGATCCATTTTGCATGTCTCCGATTAAGCTTTCCTTGCCCCTTGATGAATTTGAGGGCTTGGTGGTCGGTATGGATGATGAATTCTCGTGGCAATAGATAATGTTGCCACACGCCAATTGCTCGGATCAAGGAGTACAATTCCTAGTCATACGTGGAATAATTGAGTGTCGCGCCCTTTAATTTCTCACTAAAATAGGCTATTGGCCGGCCTTCTTGTATTAAGACCGCTCCAATACCCGTTCCGGAGGCGTCACATTCCACCTTGAAAGCTTTGTTAAAATCCGAGAGTGTGAGAACTGGTGCTTTGCAAAGTCGAGTCTTGATGTGGTCAAAACTAGTTTGACATAGCTTTCACCACTCAAACTCTTTGCCCTTCTTTGTTAGCTTGGTCAAAGGAGCTACAATGGTGCTGAATCCCTTGATAAAACGTCGGTAAAAATTTGCAAGGCCGTGGAAACTTCAGATGTCCGAGACGCTCGTCGGTGTTGGCCAATCTCGGATGGCCTTGATCTTGTCGGAATCCACTTCAACGCCACCTTCGGACAATATAAAGCCGAGAAAATGGATTCGGCTTTGGACAAATCCGCACTTCTTTTGGTTTTCGTACAGCTTGGTCCGTCGTAATTTGATGAAAAGCCGCTCCAAATGATCAAGGTGGCTTTGTATGTCCGCGCTATAAATAAGTATATCATCGAAATAAACGATGATAAACTTTCCAAGGAACTCCCGTAGCACATGGTTCATAAGCCTCATGAATGTGCTTGGGGCGTTGGTGAGTCCGAATGGCATAACAAGCCATTCGAACAGCCCGTACCGTGTCTTGAAGGCGGTCTTCCACTCATCGCCTTCACGCATCCGGATTTGGTGATATCCGCTTTTGAGGTCCACCCGGGAAAAGACTCTTGCTCCGCTAAGTTCGTCGAGCAAATCGTCGAGCCGGAGCATCGGGAAACGGTACTTGATGGTGATGTCGTTTATGGCGCGGCTATCAACGCACATTCGGTGGCTTCCATCTTTCTTCGGCACAAGGAGTGCTGGGACTGCACACGGACTTAAGGACTCTCGGATATAGCCCTTCGTAAGGAGTTTTTGTACTTGCTCTTGTAAAATTTTACCTTCTTCAGGATTGAGCCGGTAGTACGGTGGTCGGTTTGGTAATGTTGTGTAACGTCCTTCCTAGCTAGAAATATGTTCTTCATTTTTTTTTTACTTGCAGCGGAAGATATTTTCTTGTAAAAATCATTTAAGGCATACATGAAAACTAAAGTTACTTAAAACATATTTACAACATGTTACGTTTCTTAAACTATTTACAAGTTATATGTACAAAGTCAAAAACTTCTTCTCCTAACCATTATTTACGATTCTTCAAAATCCTTGCCCACAGATCAAAATTCGCTCAAACAACATCGACCACCTCCATGAACAAAGCGATCCATCTCGTACACCTCTTAGTGTACGTCTTCCTCACCTACATCATAAAACTTATCTATGAGCATAAGGCTCAGCAAGTAGTATAAATATGCATGAACATGTACATGATATGCATAAGTAAAACTTTTCTTTTTGTTTTATTCTGGGTCTTTCATTCCTTTAATTTCTATCATTCCTTATCATT
>QAOC01016343.1:70903-88103 GCA_003255005.1 Begonia fuchsioides
GGTTAACTTAATTAATCATGATTAGTAAACCTTAATGATCCCATAATTTTTACTAATTATGTCTTAATCATGATTTGGTATTAATCCTATAGTGACATGTGTCATACTTCAATTCGATTTCTTTTCTTACTCATAATTCAGTATGTATGACTTCAAACAAATTTCTAGTTGAAGCATTAGATAGCGTAAAAACACTTAGTTTGTACACTGATATTACATTCTACCCTCCTTACAAAAATTTTGTCCTCAAAATTTCAAACATCAAACAGATGAGGGTATTGACTTCTCATATCCTCTTCTTTTTCCCAGGTTGCTTCTTCTACCTGGTGATTACTCTAAAGAAATTTAACTAAAGGAATCTTTTTATTTCGAAGTTCTTTGGTCAAGTAATCGAGAATGCAAACTGGTTGCTCTGTATACTCCAATGTTGGTCGAATTTCGATATCTTCTTGTTGTACCACTTGGGATGGATCTCTTAAGCACTTTGATGTGCCACGGATGGCACCACTCGATTGATGAAGCAAACTATTTTTCTAATGAGTTTGTTAATTTTGTAGGAGGCTCTTTTCATAAAAGACTTATCAAGAAGCCAATTATGAAGGGAAAAACATGCTTCCTTTTTGACAACTCTTTTGCATCCGTGGCATGGAAGGGTGATCCAAACCACCTAGGTGATGATAGCACCACTTTTGGTTTCGGCCCAGGGTGACCTCCGGGGCTTGTGCGGCTGTTTTGAACACCTTCCGGACCTGTTTTGGACACACATGCTTCTACAAAAATGTGCCCCACATATTAAGGTTTCCAGCATGGGGCAGATTATAAAATTTGGACAACAACTGCCCAGCCAACGATCGCCATTACAGAGGCCTCCAGAAGATGGAGCGGCCCAAGAGCATCCAACCCTTGGTGGCAGATCCATGGCCATGTTTGGCCCCAACGGAAAGGAAGGCTGAATTTCATCTTTGTCCTTCATGGGAGCAGCAACTAGCAGCCCATGGAAGTGCCCAACCATCAGCCCAAAAGATACAAGTGTTCAAGTCCATTTGATTATGGATATTCCATCATTGGTTTGGCCCATCTATTAGGTTTTTGGTTTTTTCACGTGAAAACCATGCAAGAATGTGTTGTTTATTTCTTTGATGTTTGTTGTTTAGTGTAGTGGCTGCAAGTGGGAGGTTAATTTGTATTAGGATGGGTTGCAACCACGTTTTTGCTGCCCATGCCTCTCTTTTGGTGGAAATGTCTTTGTGGCCCCCACTTGCCATCCCTCTTTTGATGATTTGCTTAGGTTTGTAGGAGGCCATTATGCCACCCTTTGTAGCTCGTGGAAAGGGGGGGTTTTAACCTCCCTTTCTCAGCATTTTGCAAGATAGAAAAGTATTGGAAAATTTGCAGAAGCTTGAAGCTCTCAAACCCTCTTTTCTCACGGCTTCAAGGGATTTTGGTGAGTAATATCCAATCTTCTTTTTTTTGTCTTGGTGTTGGTGATTAGCTAGGATCACTAAACCTTATTCCAACCTCCTTCCTCACTTTTTTAGGAACAAAAGCAAGCTTGGAAATCCCATAGCCTTCCTCCATTTGTTGTTTGCATTTGTGTTTTGTCTTTGTTGTTGGTTGCTGTTTTTGGTGCTTACCCGAGTGAATTTGTGCAACAAAAGTCCAATTCGTGCCATTTCTGTTTTCCGTGAACAAAAGTCCCCAATTTTATGGCTGTGAGTTCCTCTTTCATGGCTTGAAATAACAGTTCTTTACGTTTAGCCACAGCCCCTCCCCATCAAGAGTTATGCATGCTTTTCCACTGCCTTCTACCCGAACTTCTGAAATCGGGCAATTCTGTCCATAAATTTACTATCCTCATATCTTCCAATCTACCCTTGCTTTTCCCCTCAAACCAGTTGCAATTTCTTCCCACTTCGATGAAGTTAAGTTCTGCCAATTTCCACCCTCCCAGACTCCCTGCATTGGAAGTTGTGCAGAAGTCTTCCCAACACCCCTACACTGTTTCTTTCAGCTTTGTCTATTTGTGCACCTAAAATTGCCTCCGTATATTTTATTGATCCGCACGTGTTTTTAAGCTGTAATTTTGGTCAAACTTAGCCCACTCTCAAAGGTTTAAGTCCTCCAATTTATAGCTAAAGCCCCTGTATGTGTTTGGAGTTCTCCTTGCTCCAATCCCCTGTTGCTGCCTACCTTTCTTTCTCTTGGCAGATTGTTGCCATCTCCTATCTTCCCGACACTTCCTCCTACCCCGAGCGTGTCACACTTCCTTAACATAGATACATGAAACACATTGTGCACTCCGGGCATTGATAAAGGTAGATTTAGTTCATATGCCCTTCCTCCCAACTTTTTTCTTAATAAGAAAAGGGCCGATAAATCTTGGGCTAAGCTTGCCTTTTCTTCCAAATCTTACTACTCCTTTAAACGCGGAAACCTTTAAAAATACTTCATCTCCCTCGTCAAATTCTAGCTCCCTTCTTCGTTGATCGGCATAACTCTTTTGTCGGCTCTGAGCTATTTTTATTTTGTCTCTGATTATCTTCACTTTATCCAGTGTTTCTTGAATGATTTCGTATCTTGGCTTCTCCCACTTCATCCCAACACAAGGGAGATCGACACTTTCGACCATATAGAGCTTCATATGGTGCCATATCGATAGTAGCTTGATAACTATTGTTGTAGGAGAATTCTACTAATGGCAGCATCTTGCTCCATGTAATATTAAACTCAAGTACACATGATCTTAACATATCTTCCAATGTTTGGATTTTCCTCTCTATTTGCCCATCGGTTTGAGGATGAAATGCGGTACTAAAATTCAACTTTGTGCCCATTGTTTCGTGTAAAGTTTTCCAAAACTTTGATATAAATCTTGAATCTCGATCTGACACAATAGATACGGGTACTCCATGCAACTTCACTATCTCCTGTATGTAGAGTTCAACATATTGATGTAGTGAGAACGTCATCTTTACTGGTAGAAAATGGGCAGATTTTGTTAGGCGATCTATGATTACCCATATGCCATCATGTCCTTTTGTAGTTTTTGGTAATCCAAAAACAAAATCCATTGAAATATGTTCCCACTTCCATTCAGGGATAGGCAAGGGTTGTAGAGTTCCTGCTGGACGTTGGTGTTCGGCCTTTACTTGTTGGCAAATTAGACACAATTTAATATAATTTGCAATGTCTTCTTTCATATTTGGCCACCAATAGTGTAATTTCAAATCTCGATACATTTTTGTAGTTCCAGGATGTATTGAGAACATAGATGAATGTGCTTCAGATAACACCTTTCTTCGTAAATCTGAATCCTGTGGTACATACCATCTTCTGAACCATGAAATTCAGAAGATTGATCAAGATCCCTTTTTGACTTATAATCCAACACCTTGGATCTCTTAATTGTGCCTCTTTGATCTAATCTAAAAGTGTAGGTCTAACCGTTAATGCAGCTATCTTACTAGTTACTTCCGTTATAAGCTCCAGATCAAATTTTTGGATCTCCGATTGTAATGCAACCGATAAAGCCGATAATGTTGGTTGCATAAAGCCTGTTGTTCTACTTAATGCATCGGCAACAACGTTGGCTTTTCCTGGATGGTACTTAATTTCAAAGTCATAATCCTTGACGGATTTCAACCATCTTCGTTGTCGCATATTAAGCTCTTTCTGTGTAAAAATATACTTCAAACTTTTATGGTCGGAATATACTTCACATGACTTTCTATATAGATAGTGTCTCCATATCTTGAGAGCAAAAACTATAGCAGCAAGCTCTAAATCATGTGTTGGGTAGTTTTTCTCATATTCTTTTAGTTGCCATGATGCATATGCAATCACCTTCCCCTCTTGCATAAGTACACATCCAAGGCCTATTTTTGATGCATCGCAGTAAATACTAAAACGTCCATCTTCATTTGGAAGTTTTAATACTGGGGCTGTGGTCAGTTTATCTTTTAATACCTGAAAACTTTGTTCACAATCAAATGACCACCAGAATTTCATGTTCTTCTTGGTTAATCGAGTTAAAGGCATAGCAATTTTTGAAAATCCTTCAATGAATTTTCGATAATAGCCTGCAAGTCCAAGAAAACTCCTTACATCTCCCACATTCCTTGGTTGTGGCCAATCTTTGATTGTTTGAATCTTTGCTGGATCCACGGATATACCATCTTCGTTGATAACATGGCCGAGAAAATTCACTCGATCTAGCCAAAATTCACATTTAGAAAATTTTGCATATAACTTGTGTTGCCTTAATTTATCTAAAATAATCTCCAAATGCTTCTCATGTTCTTCTTTGCTTCTAGAATATATAAGGATATCATTGATAAATATGATTACAAATCTGTCTAAATATTCTCGAAACACTATATTCATTAAGTCCATAAATGCTGCAGGCGCATTTGTTAATCCAAAGGACATTACCAAAAACTCATAATGTCCATACCTTGTACGAAATGCTTTCTTTGGAATATCTTCAGACTTCACTTTAAGCTAATAATAACCCGAACGTAAGTCTATCTTTGAGAAAACTCATGCATCAATGAGTTGATCGAATAAATCATCTATTCGTGGTAAAGGATACTTATTTTTTACCGTCAACTTATTCAACTCTCTGTAATCGATGCACATTCTCATTGTTCCATCTTTCTTCTTTACAAATAATACTGGAGCTCCCCAATGGGAAAAGCTTGGCTGAATGAACCCCTGCCTCATCAATTCTTCCAATTGACTTTTTAGCTCCTTCAATTCAGTTGGGGCCATCCTATACGGGTTTTTAGATACCGGTTCTGCGCCAGGGTATACATCAATTACAAATTCAATCTCTCGGTCGGGTGGCAAACCAGGAAGATCATCTAGAAAAACTTATGTAAAATTCAATCTCCTTCAGTTGGATACTTGGTTGTCTTTTAGTATCACTAATACTTGCCAAGAATCCTTCACACCCGCTTTTCAGTAATTGTTGAGCATTAAGAGCTGACATAATCGGCATTTTCTTTGCACACTTAACTGCTTGAAAAGAACAATTTTTTTCATTCAGAGGATGAAAATAAACAATCTTGGTCCTACAATTAATTGTTGCATAATGTCGATGCAGCCAGTCCATTCCCAGAATTGCATCATAACCCTTCATTTTCATGACTATGAAATCAGCATATAGTATCCTATCATCTATCTTAATTATGCACTCTCGTAACACATGGCTTAAATGTAAATGCTCACCCGAAGGTAGCATCACATCATACTCATACTCTGATTCTTGAGGGTAGCAATTAAGCATACATATAAACTCAAGTGAGATAAACGAATGAGTTGCACCTGAATCAATCAATGTATAAGCAGGTATATCCATAATATAAATGGTACCTGACACCACTGCAGATTCATTTGCCTCTTCTGGTTCTATCATTGCAAAAACACGCAGTGTCACCTTTGATATCTCCTTTTCTAGCATCGGGCAAAACTTGGAGATCTGCCCTGGTTGCTTGCATTTATAACATTGTCCAGTGCCTTTCAAGCATTCTCCTGAATGTTCTCTTGTACATTTTGGGCATTGTGGTGGTTGAGAAGACTTCTGAATTTTATATTCTCTGCCTTGGTTTTGTAATTCTTCTCCTTGTCTTTTACCTTTCGTTGCAGTCTGCCATCTCTTATCTCTAGATGACTGCCCTTCAGTGTAAAATTTGAACATTCTCTCGATGTTGTTGAAATTTAACCTCAGCTTCTTCTACTTCGAATGTTTTAGTTACCACAGATGAGTACGGTAATTCATGCGTACCTGAAATTTTTACACCCCTATCAATTTCAGCTTTCAGGCCTTGGGTGAATTGATGCACTTTGTGGTCATTTTTGCTAACTAAATGACTAGCAAAACGAGCCAGGGATTCGAATTTCCGTACATATTCAGCCACACTTCCGGTTTGACGTAGCTGTACAAACTCCACTAGTTTACTTGTTCTGACTGTGCGACTAAAATACTTCTCGTAAAACACTTCTTTGAACTGCTGCCACATCATGGTTTGAACATTATTGGTGGCCTTCACAGTGTCCCACCAATATCGTGCATCTTTGGCTAACATATATGCTGCACAATTAACTTTCTCCCGATCTTCAATTTTAGCATAATCAAACATATCTTCAAGTGTACGAACCCACTCTTCAGCATATGCTGGGTCCGATGATTGCCCGTCAAAACTTGGAGGGTGCAGGCGGCGAAACCTTTCACAGCTAAGATCTCCCGTCCCAACCACACGGGGATTTGATTGTTCTTCTCGAGCCATTAATCTTTCCAATTGTTGAAATTGGCGATCAACGATATCTGACAGCCGATTAACAACCTCATCTCTTGCAGGATTTCCTCTTACCATTTTCTACTTATCCTACATCGAGCAATAATGTATAAGGAAATACTTATTAGCTTATAATAAGAAAAACTTACTAATATTGGAGCTCGTTCATGGTGGTAGTTGTGTTGTCGAGCTGTCTGCAGAAACGATTTTGACCTGGGCTCTGATACCATAAATTTGTAACGTCCTTCCTAGCTAGAAATATGTTCTTCATTTTTTTTTACTTGCAGCGGAAGATATTTTCTTGTAAAAATCATTTAAGGCATACATGAAAACTAAAGTTACTTAAAACATATTTACAACATGTTACGTTTCTTAAACTATTTACAAGTTATATGTACAAAGTTAAAAACTTCTTCTCCTAACCATTATTTACGATTCTTCAAAATCCTTGCCCACAGATCAAAATCCGCTCAAACAACATCGACCACCTCCATGAACAAAGCGATCCATCTCGTACACCTCTTAGTGTACGTCTTCCTCACCTACATCATAAAACTTATCTATGAGCATAAGGCTCAGCAAGTAGTATAAATATGCATGAACATGTACATGATATGCATAAGTAAAACTTTTCTTTTCGTTTTATTCTGGGTCTTTCATTCCTTTAATTTCTATCATTCCTTATCATTGGGGCTTCCTGGCAAGGAACGAGAGACCACAAACTTGAGTCCACCTAAGGGGACAGCCAACTCAATTCCAAGGGTTGAGAGACCACAAACTTGAGTCCACCTAAGGGGACAGCCAACTCAAACCCCTTCCCAATGATATTTACGTAACTTTCTCTTTCTTTATTTTATCTTTTCTTTCGTTGTGTTTCAAGCTCAACCCGAAACAACCATTTCATATTATGTTTCATACGAAATCTCATGCATGTAAATAGTTCGTAACTTTGTAGAAAACATGATGCATGAGATGTTCGTGGTATGAACGTGTCAAGCAATTAAGTAATATTCATAACATTAAACACAACAATCCATCATATCATAAACCAAATTATGCTTTTGTACATCATTTTATACGTGCATCTCATCTCAACATGTAAAGCATAAAACAACAGCAAAGTCCTATTATTCTATGATGTAGACCCAATTAAGGGCAAAACACACACAATACTACTTACCTTGTCTATCCTTAGCTAGTCTTTCTAGTAGTAGGTACTCTTGTGAATCACTTTCATCTCAATAACCTAATATCATTCACAATTTTCGGAATCAATGTCTTGTTTTGTGATAACTTCAAAATATCATAACTTTTTATATACACCATGAAATGCTATGATTCCAAAGCCTATATGTCACTCAAAGTGTCTACTTGAATGTGCTAAAACATCTGGGGCATGAGATTAGTCTATCATTGATTTCAGATACGAAATCTTAATTTGTACAGAATTGATACTTTTATGGCAACTTTGATAAAATATACACAACTTCTACCAATTCCAAATTTCCATCATTCATAAAAATATATATGATATTCCAACATGATTGGTTAACCAGTAAACAGAACCATGGATCAAAACTTTTAATTCGGCTCGCGCGGGCGCGCGCGGGAGCATTCAAATGTTGGCCGGTTTGAACCCTTCTCCGAATATCACGGGATTTGTCTGTGCTAATTTGAAAAGGGTCTTTTGACCGTTATGTGCTGTCTGAGAGTAGGCAATGGCACGATCAATTCGGCTGCAAAGCCTCAATTGACCGTGGATGTCTTCATGTTGGCGCCGCGAGTGTCCATGCTTCGGACACCGAATAATCCTCGTGTGCTAATCCAAAACTTGTCCTTTCCTTGACCAAATAATCGGGTTTCTTGATATTTGAGGTCAAGTTGCCGATGGGTTTTGGTCAAGGCCTCCTAGTTGACCGAAGGTTGACCGAGGCTTGACCATGGTGCGGCTACGGTGGGC
Organism: Begonia fuchsioides; assembly: GCA_003255005.1. Lineage (NCBI taxonomy): Eukaryota > Viridiplantae > Streptophyta > Magnoliopsida > Cucurbitales > Begoniaceae > Begonia > Begonia fuchsioides. The sequence continues at coordinate 79,160 of QAOC01016343.1, forward strand.
TTCCTTCGGTGGATTGCGCGCTCTTCTCCTTTGGGCTTCTTTTCCTTCTCCTTCTAACTCTTTATTGGCTGAAATAAACTAATGTGGCCGGGCTCGGAATTGGGTGGGCCGAGGAGTTGGTTCTCGTAGGAGAACATGGGATCCGAGAGGATCGGGCCGCGCATTCTCCCACGTTTGCCACTTATTTCGGCCAAGATTCTAATGAATCTCGGCCACGTCGACGGCCTTTAGTCCGCTGGTCATCGATGGATGGTCGATAGGTGGGCCGGTGGATGCTTCGGAGCCGGGAATGGCCGAACACCAAGTGATGGAATGCTTGGGTCGTTCCCGATCATATTCAGAAGGAGTTTCCGAGGTTAAGTTACCTGCAAAACGAGCAACTATGTTAGTAAAATCGTTCGTGCTCATCGAGTTGGTCGGGGCTAGGGCCATGATGTGCTCTGGTTGCACATCAAGCCATAAGTAGTATGGACTAAGCAATTAGCTCTATGCCCTAAGCTTAAACTCGTAAAATCTAAGTCATAAGCCCTAAGCCTTAGGCACTAAGCCCTAATTTAGATGCCTTAAGCCCAAGTTCTAAAGCCAAAAACCCTAAGACCAAAGCTCACAGCCCTAAGTCCGATTCCCGAAGCCCTAAGCCCTAAGCCCTAAGATGTATGTTTTAAGCCCTAAGTCCAAAGCCTTAAGTGACACGCTCCACGAATGCAGAAGTGTCAGGATAGGAGAAAGCAATGCAATCTGCCAATGAGAAGAAGGACTAAAACAGAAATAGGGGATTGGGGCAGTTAGAACTCCAATTGCATACAGGCTTTTGGGCTGAAATTTTGGGGACTTAGACTTTAGGGAAGGAACTGAGTTTGGTAAAGATTTAGAGTGAAAACACGTGTGGATCATAAAATGGTACGGGGACACATTTAGAGGCACAAACAGACAAAATTACCAATTGGCAGAGCATTAGGTAGAAGAGACATCTGCACAACTCCCAATGCCGGTGACCTGAGAAGGTGAAATTTGGCAGAAACCATGTAGACTGCTTAACAACGCAGGCTTCATAGAGATGTTCTCTTCACTGTAAGTTGTTTGTCGAACAGCTTCAGTCATATCACTTTTGTCCCCTTTACGTCCACTGGCCATAGTACCCTAATCTTAAACTAACAAACAATCATACGTATATTAAACAAAAATTTACAAACAACTTACAGTGAAGAGAACATCTCTATGAAGCCTGCGTTGTTAAGCAGTCTACAGAAACAGTTTTAAAACCCGGTGCGCTCTGAAACCAACTGTAACATCCCGTTTTTTTTATAATTAAAAAGCTTTTCATTGAAAATTCTTTTGTCAAATCTATACATATATATTTGTACATACATAGCGGAAGCTAACATTTCAAATCACACTTATAAGTAATTAAACATAGGTCATATTCTCAAAATATAAAACTTTACAAACACTACATATTTGTAATTCATAATAACTTTTTTACAAGTTCTCTTCAAAACATGTGTATTTTAGTGAGCTTACTCCATCAGTCGAAATCTCGCTTAACAACGAAGTCATCACCTACATTGATATTTCTTCAACATTCAAGTCATCACCTACATTGCAAAGTCTAACTAATGAGCTTAAAGCTCAGTAAGTAGTGCAAATAAAACATGCATGATGTAATGAATAATATGATTTAAAACCATGCAGCTTATTTCATTTTCGTGGTGTGGATCCGCCCCCCATATGACAACCATCCACAAAACTTGATTGTTTACATAACGTATATCGTTAGAAGATAACAACCTACCGTCAAACCCCATTGGGCTCACGGTAACATGGACCCGTAGCCATTGCTGAGGGCGTCTTTATTCTCCTTTACATAACTTATATCATTAGGAGATATAACAACCTACCGTCAATCCCCATTGGGCTCACGGTAACATGGACCCATAGCCATTGCCGATGGCGTCTTTACTCTCCTGTATCGTAGATGTCTTCATCTAATCGATAGAGATATTGCGGGGATGAATGTAGGCATCAAAGACCCCCTTGGGCAACCTAACACCCAATCCGCCATCCCCCTATGATTCACTTATTATAATTCATAGTCTTCATGCATGAAAATTCATTTTCGTTGTCATTCGTAGAAAACATGATGCATGATCTGTAAGATCGAGTTTAACCTAAGTGGGGGGTGAATTAAGTTAACTAAACTTTTTCGATTACTAATTCAAGTTCGTGCGAATTCTTTAGTTATATCTAAAACTCAAGTGTGGAATAATTAATCAAGTAAATGAGAGTTTAGAGTAAGAGAAATTGATACCGGTTTAGTAACGCGGTTCAGCCAACCTTGCCTACGTCCGCTCTTTAAGGTACCTCCTTGAAGATCCTTCTCGCTCAACCTTGAGCTTTACTCCGATTGACTTACGGGTGTCAATCAAACCTTTGGCTCTTTTCTTGAAGGAGCGTCACCCCTTTTACAATAGGCGTTCAAGGAACAAGTTACACTTTGTACGGTTTTTAATAAACCGACTCACTCAAGCTCAAGAGAGATATACAAGTTTTAGCATAAGGATTTGAGAGAGTATAAGTTTGAGAAATAAATTTGGCAGCAATTCGGCGTAGTTTTCTCTTGGAAAAATCGTTGGTGAAAAATGAGACCGCTTCATCTATTTATAGATTGCTGCAAAATCGTCCATTTGGGTCGACACAAGTCCATCTAGGGTCAACACAAAGTACTAGCCGGTAGACACATAAAAATATATCCGTTGTGAAGTTACTTGAACGTTGGTGTTGTACTGTTGAATTGGGTCGACACAAATGTTGTTGGGGTTAGGGCCATCCTTCTTTGGCACCATAAAAATATATCCGTTGCGCACTGTTCTGCCAGTTTAGGTCAACACAATAGATTTGGATGGGTCGACACAACTTATACGTTGGGCTGAGACTTAGCTTCTGTTTTGGAAAGGGGTCGACACAAGGATACCATGGGTCGACATAACTGGAAAGTCTCGGCCTCTGTTTTGATTAAGGGTCGACACAAAAACTTGATGGGTCGACACAAATCAGAAAGGCTAAGCCTCTGTTTTGAACATGGGTCGACACATATAACTAAGGGTCGACGTAAACTAAGTAAGCTATGTTTCTGGATTATCTAAGTGTCGACATATATGACTAAAGGTCGACACAAACAGCATGTATACATGAGTTTTCTGCAGCACTTAAACAAAATAGTTAGACTTTAATTGTACCCTTCAATGAGGGTATTTCTCATGAATCGTTAAGTCTAATTTAAGAATTTTGAAATATTTTCCTTTATCAATTTTATCTTTCATGGTCATCTTGCATAGTTATCATAAAAAATAATTGATTACTTTAAACATACTTTTAAAGCTAACAATCTCCCCCTTTTTGATGATGACAAATACTTTTGAAAGATAAATCGCTGCCCCATAGTTATGGCATGCATATAAGATATTCATTACTCCCCCATACACAGACACTCATATCAAAGACAAATTCATCATAGCTTATATGTAGTGAAAGAGTAGTATACAAATGCATTTTCTCCCCCATTGACATTATCAGAAAGAGTAATCATAGACATCATTATATAGAATATTCAAGAGGATAAGAGTTAAGCTCATCACTTATAAAAAAAAATTGTTGATACAAAGAAGGAACACACAAAATTTTCCTAAGACACGGGAAATTTTCTATACTACTCTTCGGTTGGAGAGGAGTAGGAGAATCAATAATGATGGTTGCTGCAGTAGATGGAGGCTCCATGGTCGATGGAGTGGGTAGCACAACTGTGCCAGGAGAAGAAGATTGTGCTGGAACAACAGTAGGGGTAGTAGCTTCTTCCTCCATTAGATCAACTGTCAAAGTATGCGCTGAGGAGAGATCTAGAGATCGAACAAGAGAGGGAAACGGTGAAGGAATTGGTGAGGGATCTTGAGCACGATTTGGAGGTCCAGACAAACTAGGCCTCAAGTTAAATTCACACCATTGATAGAACCACCTCTCAAGGTTGTAATTAAGGAAGTCAACCTTGTCATGAAGTTCAGAATTTGATGCTGCAAGAAAATCTACTGACCTTTGAAGAGTATCATTATGGTGGACTAAAGAATCTACTGCAGATGCTAAGTTTGAAATTTGTCCTGTGAGTAAATCAAAACGCTCATCCATCAAGGTGATAATTCAGTGTGATCGAGAAGAAGATCTTTGTTCGGTATGAATATTATCATCATCACCGGTCTATCGAGCAGGAGGATCCGCTATGGCCTCTTTGTATTGCCAAAGTCCATCCTCATTTTGAGCTAAACCCATTCGAGCAAGAGTCGAAGAGCTATATTTGTCCAATTTTCTGACACGGGTGATTAGCTCAGAAGAAGGAATTTCAACCCCGTTTTGGCGAAGAATTTCCATTATGAGGAGGTTGAAAGGTAAAGACTTGGATTCTCTATCCATGACTTCCATCATCCGTTGCATGATTATGTATCCAATGTCAATGCGACGACTTCTAAAAAACATAAAGAGTACATACAGCTCCATGTTACTGATGTAATCTCTGTGTCCATCTTTAGGTAATAAGTTATAGGGTAGAAAATGATGGACTAGTCGAGCCACTATATTCAGATCACTGGCCTTAGGTCGATAAGGCACTGAATCGGGATTCTTCCCAATTTGTCTAAGGAAAGGCAGGTACTCTTCATCCGTCATAATTGTAGGCTCGGAGTGCTGCTCATAATATGTCTCAATGTTTCCAATGGATGTACAATTCAGAATTATATTCAGTTGATAAGTCGTGGATTGTATTTTCTTTCCAAATACATAGCTCTTAAGGATGAACGGATTCTGATCGTAGTATAGATTGGCATAGAATAATCTTACGGCCTTTTCAGAGAAGGGACCATAGAAAGATAATAATTCTAAAATTCCTAGAAATTCACATCTTTCTTTGATATCTATTCCAGGAATAGAGTTATGCTCATATATCCTACTTAAAATTAGAGACTTTCCCTGAAAGATCAAATAATACTTATCTTGGCTGCTTTGTTTTCTGAACAAGAATTTATCCAGCTCCGAAGGTTGAGTTTCTGTCGGCTGAGCTGAGGAGGAGGCTACAATATCCTTGGATTTATTAGCTGCCCGCTTTCTTCTGACTGGATTTTTTGAGGTGGAAGCCATTCGAGGAGATGAGATTAGTAGAAACGGAAGATTGGGTCGACAGAAAGTCGATAGAACTTGAGAGAGATTGAGCGCGAGGGGGATTAGGTTGACACAAGGGATTTGAGATTCAAAATAGGGCGGAAGGGTTTTGAAAGAAGAAAAATATAAGCAAACCCGGTCGACCGATTGATGGAAAAACCAGAGAATCGGTCGACATATCCTAATTTTATGTCGACCCTTTTGGCGACAGATTCAAAGTGCGGTCGACATAACCTTCTTTATGTCGACCCTTTTGTGCGATAGAGCCTAAGTTTGGTCGACATATCTTCTTTATGTCGACCCCTGTCACTGGAAACAACAGGAATAAGATTATGTTTCTAAACACCATCAAACCGAATTACTCCTAATCGAATTCTAATTCCATTGAAGATCTTTTCATCCAAGGGTTTAGTAAATATATCAGCTAATTGATCACTTGACTTGACAAATTCCAAGATAATATCCCCTTTTTGGACGTGATCTTTGATAAAATGATATCTTATCTCTATATGCTTAGTTCTAGAATGGAGAATAGGATTTTTACTGATATTTATAGCACTAGTGTTGTCACACATAATAGGAATCTTAGAGAATGAGAGATTATAGTCTTCTAAGGTATGCTTTATCGAAAGCATTTGTGCACAACAACTTCCGACTGCGATATACTCGCTTTCGGCGGTTGAAAGAGCTACTGAATTTTGTTTCTTAGAAAACAATGAAACTAATGATTCTCTTAGAAATTGACAAGATCCACTAGTGCTCTTTCTATCCACAAGACTCCCGGCATAATCCAAATCTGTATATCCAATTAAGTTTAGCGAGGTTCCCTTGGGATACCATAGTCCTAAATTTGCTGTTCCACTTAAGTATTTGAAAATTCTTTTAATAGCTTTTAAATTGTATTCTCTAGGTGCTGCTTGAAATCTAGCACATAGACATACACTAAAAAGAATACCGGGTCTACTTGCGGTTAGATATAGAAGAGATCCAATCATACCACGATATTTCTTAATGTCAACAACTTGACAATTTTCATCTTTGTCCAATTTAGTTGTGGTACTCATGGGAGTCCTAGATGATTTGCAAGAGTCCAATCCGAATCTCTTAAATAATTCTTTAACATATTTTTCTTGACATATGAATGTTCCCTCTAAGGTTTGCCTAATTTGAAGTCCTAAAAAGAATTTTAGCTCTCCCATCATGCTCATCTCAAATTCATCTTGCATGAGAGAAGCAAAACTATCGCAAAGATTTTTGTTTGAGGCTCCAAAAATGATATCAACTACATAGATTTGGACAAGAAGTAAATCATCTCCTTCATGCTTAGTAAAAAGGGTTGAATCAATTTTTCCCATTTTGAACTCTCTTTTCAAGAGAAAGTTCTTCAACCGATCATACCATGCACGAGGAGCTTGCTTAAGACCATAAAGAGCTTTATGAAGTTTAAATACATGGTCTAACCTATCAAAGACCTCAAAACGTAAGGCCTAAGGTTTGCTCTACATAGACTTCTTCCACGATAAATCCATTTAAGAATGCACTCTTTACGTCCATTTGAAATAGAGTCAAATTTTTCTGGGATGCATAGGCAAGTAGCATGCGAATTGACTCCATTTGTGCTACTGGTACAAAGGTTTCTTCAAAATCTGTTTCCTCTTCTTGATTGTATCCTTTTGCAACCAATCTTACCTTGTTTCTAATGACAACACCATGTTCATCTAGTTTATTCTTAAATACCCATTTAGTTCCAATGATGGTGCGATCATTAGGTCTAGGAACTAACTCTCATACTTGGTTTCTCTCAAATTGATTTAGTTCCTCTTGCATGGCCATCATCCAATTTTCATCTAGTATGGCCTCATCAAATTTCTTAGGCTCTACTTGAGAGATAAAAGCTATGTTAGCACACAAGTTTCTAAGAGAGGCTCTAGTTTGACGCCCAAACTAGGATTACCTACAACATTCTCTATGAGATGGCTTTTGGATATTTCCATTCTTTAGGTAAGCCATCATTGACAGAGTTACTTGGCTCTAATCCTAGAGAGCTTGGAGGACTTTCGGAAGGAATGACATCTATAGAGTTTTTCTCATTGTCATCTAGACTCAAAGAATCTATCTCTCTTTCCAAATCATCACTAGGTTCTAAGAGCTCTAAGAGTGGAGGGGACTCATCAAAAGTAACATGCATGGATTCCTCAACGACTAGAGTCCTTTTGTTGAAAACTCTATAGGCCTTGCTAGACAAAGAGTATCCAAGAAAGATTCCAAAATCTGTCTTTGAATCAAATTTTCCTAGGTTGTCCTTGGTGTTCAAAATATGACATTTGCATCCAAAGGGTCTAAAATACTTAACACTAGAAGTTTTACCTGACCATAGTTCATAGGGGGTCTTTTCTAAAATTGGTCGGATTGATACTCGATTTATTGAATAGCATGCCGTAGCTACGGCTTCCGCCCAAAAATACTTGGGAAGAGAGTTTTCATTGAGCATTGTTCTAGCAAGCTCTTGAAGAGATCTATTCTTTCTCTCAACAACTCCATTTTGTTGAGGAGTCCCAGGAGATGAGAAATTATGATTGATCTCATACTTAACACATAGAAGTTCAAATTTCTCATTTTCAAATTCCCCTCCATGATCACTACAGATAGCTACAATGGAGAGATCCTTTTCATTTTGAACTTTCTTCCTAAAGGAGGAGAAGGTCTCAAAAGACTCATCCTTAGATCTAAGAAAGAATACTCAAGTAAATCTTGAGTAATCATCAACAATTACAAAGGCATAATGCTTGCCACCTAGGCTAGCTACTTTAGAAGGGACAAAAAGGTCTAAGTGGAGAAGGTGGAGAGGTTTGGAGGTTGAAATAACTGATTTGGAAGAAAATGAGGATTTTGTTTGTTTCCCCATTTCACATGCATGACAAATCCTATCCTTCTCAAAGGAAATCTTTGGAAGGCCTCTAACTAAATTCTTCTTAGCAATCTTAGCTAAGGTACTCATGCTGACATGGCCTAATCTCCTATGCCATGTCCAACTATCTAGAGAGGAAGTTGCACTAAAACATTTTTCATCAAAGCATGCAACATTATCCAAATCAATTGTATAAACATTATCAGAACGATAGCCAATAAATAAAATTTTACCGCTTGAGCTATCTTCTAATAAGCAGGAATTGGATTAAAAAATAACTCTATATCCCTTATCACAAGTTGACTAATGCTCAATAAATTATGCTTTAAACCATCAACTAAAAGAGCATTTTCAATTATAGGGGAAGAAGGATTACTGATGTGCCCGGGACTCATCATCAACCGGAAGGAGCAACAACTCGAAGCCGTGCAAGACTTTTAGCTAATACGTTTGTTGATTTTGTAGGTACATTTGTCCCTACATTGGAGCTCCTAGATATTCCTTCACATCATGATCAAGAACTCCCCAAACATTGCTTACAATGGAAGTATAAAGAAGAGAAGGAGTTAGCCGAAAATCCAAGATCTTCCTTGCCATGTTCACCACTCGGGACATAACTACACTCGGTTTCAAGGACAATGGAGGCCGTATGCACTACTATTTGGGGGGATGAAGGCTTCCAAGGAATGGCCAAGTGATGTTTGATTTTTGTGTTTCTAAAATACTAAGTTATTTGGGATTTTTTTGATGTAAACATTTTCGTTCAGTTTGGACCAATTTGCGGGGAGTGGTTCGGGTTGAACCATTCTCTCTTGGAGTGGTTCGGTTTGAACCCCC